>JAHWFP010256941.1:37235-48896 GCA_023313725.1 Lithobius niger
CGAGGAGCAGTCGAGCTACAGGTGATCGATAAGTGTGATATCGGGCCAGGAGCTATACAAAAGTCCGATAGAGGATGACGAGCCTTGCGTTTATCGTACGAATTCCTTAGTTGAAAGTAAGCATCATGTCGACTTGCTTCTTCTCAACGGACACTACGTGACTATAAAAGACTTCGACAAATTCATCGCGAGTTTCAACCCCAACTAAGCGCTAGAAGTATTTTTGCAGGCATTGCTTACACGGTTTTCGAAATCGTTTCAGGTATGAAAACTACCACCTTCCTTCTTGCGTGGGAGTTCGTATCAAAAGACTACATTGCCCAACATTGACATTATCCGGTTTAAGAATTTCAAGAACGAACTCAAAAGGTTGTACATAGCTTACTTAGACTTAGAAGCGGTGCTGCACCCAGTCTCCAGTTGCGATGGAAACGATACATACACCAGAGTTAACCACATTCACCAAGCTTGCAGTTTTGCCTACGTGATTGTTGACCACTTAGGCGGAGTATTTTCTAAAAAATTTTATAGAGGAGTAGACTGCGTGCAAGTTTTCTTCGAATCTATATTAGAGGAGCAGAAAAAGATCGTGGCTTACGTGGATTCCCACAAGCAACGAATTAAATATTCAACCAATGAACAGGGGTTGCTGTACAAAGAAGCTGCGGTGTGTCATATCTGCAAACAAGGAGCATTCACCCCACCCCACGAAAAGTTAACCGGATTTAGGAAAGTACGAGACCATGACCACATCTACCGGTGAATTTAGAGAAGCCGCGCACAGCAAGTGTAACTGTTCTTACACTTAGAACAAAAACATAGCGGTTGTTACGCAAAATTTCGAAAAATACGACAGTCATTTCGTCGTGAAGGCTTTGAATTTGTTCAAAGATTTGAATCTCAGAATCATCGCTCAGAAGAAGGAAAGAATAAGCAGCATGAAATTGGGCGGTTTTACTTTCATAAATAGTCTAGCGTTTATGACGGCATCGTTGGAAACTCTAGCTTCGAACTTGAAGCTCTTCGACGTCATGGACAAGCTTTTCGACGGTCATTCGATGGTGCTCGTACGAAGCCTTAGGCGAAAAGGTGCGTGTCCCTATGAATCCCTGACAAATGTGGAAGTGTTTGAGGAGAGGTGTTTCCCTCCCATGTTGGCATTTGTCTCGTCGTTGAAAGGAGCGATCTGCTCCGAAGCTTATCAACACGCAATGAAGATTTGGGATTTAGGCAAATGCAAAACGTTTGGAGATTACCACGACCTGTATTTGTGGATGGACGTCGAGCTTTTAGCCGATGTCTTTGAAAACTTTAGAGCGACGAGTTTGGCTAGTTATGGATTGGACCCCTCCCATTACATTTCAACACCCTCCCTATCTTGGGACGCGGCGCTCAAGAGGACAGGAGTGTCTTTGTATCTTTTCACTAACATTGACATGCATCTTATGGTGGAAAAGGGTATAAGAAGCGGTGTCTCGTTTATAGCTAGAAGATACGCTAAAGCCTACAACCCGTATATACCATCTACCTTCGACCCTGATAAAAAGAATTCTTACATCATATTTTTGGACTTGAACAACTTATACGGTTGTGTATAATATGCGAGTATCTACCGACTGGAGAGTACGAATGGGTGCCGGAAGACCGGCTCGAGGATATAAATCTCGACAATTACGGATATCAGAGTGACACGGGGCTGATATTAGAAGTGGATTTGGAATACCCCGAAATGTTTCCTGCATCGCACAATGATTTCCCGTTAGCCCCGGAGCACATGAAAATCGCAAAGTCTATACTTTTTCCTTTCAACCGTCTGGCAATCGAGGACTTGCGGTTAACGCACAGCAAAGACCTAAAGTTAACAACTAACCTTCGCTCAAAGACAAACTATGTGGTGCACTATAGGAATTTGAAATACTACATCTCTCTCGGCATGGTTCTCAAGAAAATACCTTACACCTTAAACCTTACATAGAGTTTAATAACGAGAAACGGCAAGCAGCTAGTAACGATTTTGACAAAAACCTCTACAAAGTTACTGCAAAATAATTCGATTTTCGGTAAGACGATAGAGAACAAACCTAAGAGAAACAATGTCTTGATAGCGACGACGAAAGAGAAAGCTATCAAGGATGCGTCTCACCCCCACACCACGAGTTTCACTTTTCTAAGTAAGGATTTGGTAATATTTACAAAGACTCCCGCAAACATCATTTTGAACAAGCCCATCGTGGTTGGGTTTAGCGTCTTGGCACTGTCAAAGTTACTAGTCTACCGGTTTCACTACGACCACATGATGAAAAAGTATGGACCAGAGTGATGTAAACTCCTAGTCACGGATACAGATAGTCTGTGTTACGAGATAGACATGGACAATATTTACAAAGATATGGAAGAAGATGCGTCATTGTTCGACACATCCGACTACCCAAAAGATCATTTCTTATACTCCAACGTCAACAAAAAAGTATTGGGGAAGATGAAAGACGAGAGCACGTGGTGCCCAATTTCCGGGTTTGTAGGTTTAAAGTCGAAGCTCTACAGCGTTTTACAATCGGATGGGAAGAACAAAATGGCTTGCAAAGGCATTAAGAAAACAGCACAAGTGGTGTACAAAATGTACAAGAATGTGCTGTTTAATAATAGCGTCGTGAGAACTCTGGGGGTCTTACATTCGTTCGGAGGCACACGAACTAAAAACCATCATCATCAACAAGTTGGCTTTCAGTCCCTATGACGACAAAAGATGGGCCTGCGACGATGCAGTCAGTACTCTAGCTTATGGGCACGTGAATTCAGCTTAAACTATCTATTTTATCTGTCCAACTGTTGTACTTGGAGTCATAGCCCTTCCATTTAACAAAATAAATCATTTTTCCATTTTTTCCCCTTTTTACGTAATACTCGCTCCACCAGAAATAAATCTGGAACTTGGGTTTTTGAATTTCCTGTTCGTAGAAACCTCCAAGCACCGGTTCACCCGACTCGTCTATTAAAAGATACGTAACTGGTTGGGTTTTTTGCACTTTACGGATCGGGAATACTTCGTTGGTAAAATTTTGCAAATATCCTTTGTTGAACATTTTTTAACTGTAGAAATCCTGACTTTATTTCCTACGACGAACTCGGGATTCTTCAGCAGTTGTTTAGGGCTAGTTCGTCTCAGCAACGGTTCGTGATGTCTGGTCACTTCCCTAGGTTTCAGTTTTGTGGTGGAATGAACCGCGTCGTTGTATTGCGAAACCAACTCGTCGATAATGTGAATCCACTTGTAATTCCCCTGTCTGGTGAATTTTTTCCACATTCGAGTTTTCAGCGTTCTGTTGAAGCGTTCAACCACGTTCGCTTTCTTCTCAGAGTACGAGAATACATGTTGATGTTATGGCGCCTAAGTAGCGCTTTAAAGTCTTTATACTACCTAAATAGACTTGTAAATTTTTACGGGCGGTCGCTCCTGAGAGTATCTTCTTGAAAGCTTCGGTAACATCTAGACCGGTTTTAGATTTAAGAGGAATGCCCCAAGCAAACTTGGACATGACATTAATGCAAGTCAGTAGGTAGTTAATGCATTTATTTAGCTTAGCGCATGGCATCATCTCCACCAAGTCGGCTTGCCATAGATCGTTTAGGCCCAGTACAATCACCTTCCGCATCGGTTTGTGAACTTTGTTTACGAGTCGATCCATTTTTTTTATTTCCCATTCCGAACTTAAGTTTTGTTTTCATGATTTTCTTAACAAGGGAAGCGGCTAGCTTTTTCCTCCATGCCAAGATGGATCCTCTCTCACCCTTTCAGCTTTTGAAATTAGGACTTCATCGGCGGTGTGGCGATCTTTTAAGTCCGAGCTCTCGGCGTAAGCTATATCGTGTTCTTTGCAACCTTCGTCTAGTTTATTTATTCCAGGATCTCCTCGTGACAGTTGCTTCTTCAGCTGAGTTCCAGGACCGCAGTATTGGTACCCTGATAAATGTATTTCAACGGGCAAGTTATCTATGATTTTGTTCACGAGTCCCTTCCCCGCTTTGACGAAGTAAGCTTTTTTTGTACCACATACATCGCAAAACACGATTTCCATCGGTCTTTTGTTTCGTGAAGTTGTAGAAACTGGGGCCTTCGACTGGTTAGGAGTCGAACGTTTACATTTGACACAATATTTCTTCTGTACGGTTGCTCTTTTTTACTATAGTACAATCTTTTTTTACTTCTTTTAAAAAAAAGACAACATGGATTCCTGTTCGATTATTCTCACCGGCAAAGACTCCGACTTGAAAATTAATCTAAACACACCCATTCATTTGGACTCTGAAAAAAATTACAAATTGGCTCTGCTTAATTTACATACTTATAACAGCATTCACAACATCACCTCGAGAAATAACGAAATTCGGCACACTACAAATGCTGGCGCTTCATGGCACAAAGTGTTAGTAAGTCTCGGTGCTTACGAAATCGAGGAGTTGAATAAATTTCTCAAGTTGGCGATAGATTCGAATGGCCACAGCAAGGATGCCATTACGATTCTTCCAAATCCAAACACTTTAAGAACCAACTTGATAATTACAGATCCGAACTACGGAATATCTTTTTCGGGCAGAGTTTGGCTCCAGTTTTGTGGTGACTTAGGCAACTACGTGAGAAGTCGAGAAAGTCAAAATACAGTCAACATTATGAGCATCAACACAATTTTCGTACACGTGGATATCATCGGCAATTCTTACCTAAACAGCGACACTCAGCCCACTTTATACTCCTTTTATCCCGATTCACCGCCCGGTTTCAAAATCATAATTTAATTTACCTCCCAGTTACTACAAAGTTAATCAGAAGTAAGAGTTTGGCTCACGTCTCAGACCAACGCGCCATTGGATTTAATTTAAAAAAAGGATAAAAATGCTTGTGTTTGGAAAAAAAAGGAAAGGATTTAATTTTAACTCTAATAATAAAAAAAAAGAAACGGTTTGACACCTAGAAACAAAGCTTTCATCAAATTGATAACAACACCCAAAAAATGAGCGTAGTAGAAGATTACTTAAAAATCAACGAACCTTTGGATTATGATTCATCGGTCGAGTCTTACACCTACCACGAATACAATCCTATTGTTGGCACCAATCTCAACAACGTAAATTCTGAAATCCGCATACATGTAGAAAACCAAGATTTATTTCTGCACGTTGCCAACAGTTACCTCTGACGCTGACGTAGCTAGTTTTATTAATAATGCTCCCATGTTCCTGTTTTCTAACATCAAATACCATCTCGGTGATAAACAAGTTGACAAGTTAAATTATCTGGGGTTTGGTACTGATGAAGGGACTGCTCACCTACGGCTCGGCAGAGCAACCAGCTCTGCTCGGCCAGTGCTGGGCGCTGGATAGTGCGGCTTCAGTCGCTGCTGAACTAACAGACAACTTGGGATACAAACAGTGGCACGCATCCATCATAGTTGAAACAACTCCCAAGGGAAGCTTTACATTCGCCATCCGTCTGAAACACATCATGGGATTTTTCGAAAATTACGATAAGCTAATCTAGGGAACTAAACACGTGCTCACACTCATGCGAGCGAGTGATACTAACGCCATCTTCAAAGCAGTGGCAGCGGCCAATGGCAAAGTCGTTCTAAATAGTATCAGCTAGATCTTTCCACATGTCACTGCCTCGGACGAGCAGAAACTTAAACTCTACAATCTCATCGACCACGGAGCGACAGTGGATTTAGTTAGAATTTAAGCACTGGCATTACGATAGCTGCGTGCTCCCTCAAAATACCAGCTTCACGTAGCGCGTGCTGACTACATCCGCTGTTGAAAAACCTAGGTGAATAGTTCTAGCTTTTCAAACTAACAGGCAGGACTCTTTAGTAAAAAATCCTCGCGTGTTCGATCACTGCAGTCTGTAAGATGCTCACGTGACTCTAAATTCAAAAAGATATCCGTTTCTCGATTTAAATACTAATTTTGCCACTGGAGAGTACGTCAGCTTGTACAGAATGGCGCAGCAATTTAGGCAGCTGTGCTACAACATCAACGACTTGAGTTTCGATTTGCTTTAGTTCAAGAAAGCCTATCCTCTCGTGGTGTTGGATTGCTCCAAACAGTCCGAGAGGCGTCAATCAGGAATCGTGGATGTACAAGTCAAACTGAAGTTTAGAGCAGCAGTACCGGCTAATACTACCTGTCACGCTCTGCTCATTGGGGACAGGAAAATGAATCTAAAGTTTGACAGAGGCAAAGTCGAAGTTGTTTATTAAATAATAATAATAAAAAAGATAATATGGTGCTCAAAACAAGATCACGAAAAAAGAAAGGCGGCTTTTTGCCGCTGGCACTGTTAGGATGATTTTAGCCAGGATTGGAGGATTGGCGGCTGAGACAGCGGGGGTGGTATCCACCATATAAAAGTCACAAAACGATACAAAAATTCTAGCTGAACTAGTGCGGCATCACAAGCAAGTGGAAGGTTCCGGCTCGAAGAAAAATAAATTAAACAAAAAAAGAATAAAAAAAAAATCGCCCCGTGGCAGAGGTCTTTACTTAATCAACTTTAATAAACCTTTAATCAACTTTAATAAACCTTTCACAAACTTTGATTTAAATGGATTGGCTAGAGTAATGAAAATTCCAAAATTCAGAGGTACTTTTAGTAAAGACACGCTTCCCTTAAAACTTTGGCCTACTGGTGAAAACGGAATAGTAAACTTGGAAGATTTCCACGATGGTGACTGAAGTCACTGGGCAGCTTATTCCACCGTTTCGGGAGAACCTTGTCATTTCGATAGTTTTGGAAACATGGGTCCTCCCCGGTCTGTGGTAAACTACTTGGGCCGCGAACTATATACAATTACGAACGAGTACAAAATTTTGACCAAATATGGTGAAGCCACTTTTGCTTATTTTTTAAGCGCCTTCTCTAAAGCACGTAATACGAAGCTGTTTTAGATATGAGACGAGTCATCTAATAAAATGTTACGTGCAAATCTAACTGGAAATAAACATCTTCTGGGTGAAACTCTTTGAATGCCTCTACCGCAATGGGCAAATTTTTTTCTATTACGTGAGGAGTTTCGAAAACGGTAACTGTCGATGTTCGTTCTTCATTTTCATAATGTAAAGGGCTTTCGTAAAGATTTTACATTCAGCAATTAGCAGAACGCTCGGTTCGCTACAGTGAAAAATTGCTTTATGAATTAAACCTGAACTTGTACACACGAAGCTTGAGAGGGGACCAGAATTAACGACCCAATCGGTCGCTTTTTCCAAAGGGCTTTTCATGCTGAAACTGATCAGCATGAAACTGTTTTCATGCACAAATTTCTTCTTAGCCGCGTCACTCGGCAAAGTTGGCTCGCTTAGGTTTCTAATCTGTTTGTTCACCGCTTTAAAGTGCTCTTTCTGTTCGTCTTGTAACAAGCAATTGTTGTCGACGAATACTTTAGTAACAGCATCATTCGCCAAAGTAGGATCGCTTAAATTTCTAATCTGCTTGTGGGTTGCGTTGAAGTATACTTTTTGGTTGTCTTGTAATAAATAATTTCTGTCATGTATACTTTCGACGCTGCAGCAGCGTGCCTGGGGAAAGCAATGTCCTTAATTTGCTTCTTCTTGGCGTAAAAATTCCCGTCAGCTTCATCTAAGTATAAAGCATTTTGTTTGATGCTAGAAACGGCGAAAGCCAACTCATTGCTGAGATGAGTAATAGCAGGAGGCAAGTCGGTTTTAAGTTTCTGAATTTCCGTTGCCAGAGTATCGATCTGAGAATAATTTACTGCGTCTTCAGAATTTATAACTGCTTCTACTTTAGTTAAACGTTTATTTTGCATATCGTAGTTGTTTTCGGGGGTTAATACGTACCCTAGCCCAGGCTGCCCTCTCGGACCAACCCCCACCACTTCATCCCCTTCCCCTCTCATCCTTTTCAACGATTGTCCAAACTTATTAACAGACATCTTTTTTTTTAAATATACGAATCAAAAAAAGCACAGAGTAAGGAATGAAACAACATGCATTAAAGACCTGGTTTGTGAGGATACAAGTTGCAATAATCTCAAAAAAAAAAAGAAAAGAAAAAATAATTGTCCCAACAGGGACTAGAACCCAGAACATACGTGCACTTTTAATACCCCGACTTAGTAAGCAGCTATTCTGGGTTCAAGTTCCAATCGTGGCGGGTGATTTTTCTTTTATTTCTCAGGTGATTGCACCTCTTATTCTCACAAACATGGTCTTTAATGAATTGCTTCGAATCAATTTACTCGGTAGATTGATCCCCATTTGTTTTAATATTAAAAAAGTTATAAAGATAAACCTCAAGATGTCTCAACCAACCTGGCAAACAAATCTCTCCAATCTATTGCAAAAAACTTACTGAAAGTTAAAAGATGATAAAGGAACGAAAATTAACGATGGTTTAAAGTTTAACTTGACTCCTTCCGTACAGTTTAAAGATTTAAAGGGTACGGGAACTCCCTTTTCAAACGAAAAATCGAAATATCGAAAAATCGGATTTTGCCCAGTGAACCGGAAACTCAAAAATTATTGAAAATCTTACACGGTACATCTGCAAAAAACTGAGATTGAGTGTGAAGATCAGAAACCAGTTTCCTTGACCATGTTCAATTATCCTAATTGTATGCACGCAGCTTCTCCCTGTTACTCCTCTTGCGAAAGGCAAGCGACTGCGATAAACCGCTATGTCTTAGAACTTGGGTTTACGAAAATATACACAAAACAAAATATAAACTGATAAACCGTGGTTTAACTTACCATCTTACGGTGCTTTAAACTTGGCAGAAGTTACCAGGAGAATTAATGCAGTATACGTTACCAATGATTCTTCCGGTAATGTGAAGTTGTGGTGCACCGTTGAATATGGTGTGGTGCAACCAGACATCTTCAGAGGCAAGTTTTTGGATGAAGACTTTACGAGCTTAGTATCTCTGTAAACATTAAAAAAATGTGTAAATAAAAAACGTGATGGAAATTAAAAACTACGACTTATTTGTACACAAGAAAGAACCGAAAAATCACCCATTCTTACCTTCAAATATCAGATGTTTAATTATAGGGCCTGCAAATTGTGGAAAAACTAATTTACTGTTTAATTTCATCTGTAACGAACGATGGTTGGATTTTGACAGATTATTTATTTACAGTAAAACTTTGTGTCGACCAAAGTACAAAGTATTGGAGTCTATATTTACTGAAATTGAGGAAAAAATTGGAAGGGAGGTCGCATTTTTTCACGGTTCTCAAATAGATTTAATTCTGCCCGAAGAACTGGACCCAAAATTTAGAAACCTGATTCTGTTTGACGACTGCCTTGTAGATAAACAAAAAACATCAAGTGATACTTTGCCCAAGGATGCCATTTGAACGCCGATGTTTTTTATTGCAGTCAGTCCTACGCGAGAATTCCTAAACAAGTGGGTAGAGACAATGCAAATTTAATAATCCTTTTTCCGGTGGATGAGTTAAATTTGAAACATGTTTACGAAAATCATGTTGGCCCTGACATGGAATTTTCAAAGTTCAAAACGTTGTGTCAAAATTGTTGGAAAAAGCCTTATGGATTTTTAGCAATTAACAAAACATTAAACGAGGGCAGATATAAACGTTCGTTTTTGCCTATTAAATAAAAGAATGGAGACAAAACGAGAAATCACAAAACTCAAACGACATTTAACTAAAAAATTTTTAAGTCGGCGTTTGGGGGAGAGAGAGCAAGAAGAATCGCTACAAGAATTTTTTTAACCTGTAGTAAGCACCCTGAAACCGAGGGGTGTCTTGGGTGCAACCACACAAACTATGCCGATTAAAAACACACTAGCCACGCAGACGACCCCAGTTAAAGCTTACAAATATGAAGAAAGTGACGATGATGCATTCGGTTTATGCCCATCACCTTCCCAGGTCGTTTCTTTTAGTGAGAAGACATTGTCGACGCCTCTTAATTTCAGTCTCGCCGAATATTCAACAACAGCTCAAGCTCCTATAATGCGACACCAAAACCGAATACGCCTCTACGAGCACTGGTCCTAAACTCACCCCTACTTATTCCGCAGTGCAAGCTAGACGCATTTCTACCCCACCTGAGCTTCCTAACATCACAACGCTAAGGTCCCTCGATAGTTTGTTACCTGGTCAAAATATTGGAGACACTGCTAAATATTTCTTGGTAAAATTTTTCGAAAATCCCAAAGAGACTGACCCAGTATTCGGGCTTCACTATGATAAGAAAAAAGGTGAGCTGACTTTTGGTAATAAAATTGTTAAAGTTTTTGAAAATGACATAGTTGTCGAAAACCAACAATACGTGGGGAAGCGCGGTTTGTGGAATCTGCTAGTATACAAAGACTTAAAAGAAACTTCCATCGCGCCGGAAGTTAAAGCAGTTTATGCGGCCATGTTAAAAAATACTAACGCTAAATAACAAAACAATGACCCTACTACAAATAAACCAAAATCTAATCGGAGCGTCAAGTACAGGACTGTTATCGCTTCTATTTGGGATGACCTCAAGAAACAAGTGACTGGCATGGTTAAAAAAGTGAATAGCAGAGTAGATTATAAATATTACGAAAATCCTAACCATTTGATAAAGAGACTCAGACTTTTGTACAAATACACTTTGGCAGGGCACGACCTGCATCGAAACGAGATGATTGAAATTTTATCAGAAATGCAACAAAGAAAAATTATTAGTGACCACCAGAAAACAGTGGCTTATCTAAATTTGGGGTTAGGTTGAATAAATCAAGAAACAGCTTATTCTGGCTTACCTGTCTGGTGAAATTCGAGCCAAAGCAACTGACTTTACACAGGCCCTGAACAAAAAAAAGTGAAAAGTATTTTTGAACAAAAAAAAGAAAATAGGATGGATTTTTCTGAAAATAAGCTGAACATTTTAAGGTTGCTTTTAAGATTCCCCTAAATTTACATGTTAAGACCTGCCATAAGTTCAAAACTAAAGTCAGATGTGCCAAAAAATAAAAAACTGGACACTTAATTGAAAATTGCTCAGCACAAAAAAAAGATGAAATTTCTCATGCCTGAATACGCCTAAGAAACACGCAGGGGACTTCAAAATTATAGCAGTAACTTTTATAAAATGTAAAACTAAACAACAGCATTTACAGCTGCTTCCTAATAGAGCACCAAAAAATGTGCGTCACCCCCCCCTGGAAAGGTTCAGAGATGAACATATGAGCAAAGACATTGGTCAAAATATAACCAAGCATGAAAGTCTTCATCGGTTTAGCTAGTTTCCTGATTTTATTAGCTTTGCAAACCTCCTGAAAATGCATTTGAAGTTCTAAAGATGTATAAATTTTAGTGGCTTTCCTCCTATTTGCTCGTTTACAATTAAGACTGACTTTCATGCCTGTATAACTGTCAGGTCTAAATACAGCACAATAATTTATCTAGAATTTTAGGGCCTCGAAATAAGCTCACCGGATAATTTTTTTCCTGCCAAGCGTACTCATGCGGGTACTCATTTTCAAACAGTCCTGAGCATAGATTGTGCCATAATCTTCTGGCAGCCGTAATTATGTGCATTTTTAATGACAGTTATACACTGTGAAAGGTTGGTACGTATTTCATTATAGAAATAATGTCTATTTACAGAATATACAGGTTAATCCACAAAAAAACTGATGA
>JAHWFP010256942.1:0-20413 GCA_023313725.1 Lithobius niger
CCGCCACGTCTGGTTCATTTCATTGAGGTCTGTTTCTTCGAGGTAGCCTTTTTGTACGGAGCGGCGCTTCATCTATTGGCAGCTAGTGGCGGTTTTCGAAATAATAATTTAAATTTTAAGTAGATTTTGGTGGCAAATTTTTATCATCTATAAAAGTAATTTTAAATAGTTTTTAAAAATATCACTCAGCCACAGTTAAGCTATTTCTCTGCGTTTGCAAAAAAGAAAAAAAAAGCAACACGTTCGTTGACAATTTGTACGCAGGTTGTCGCCCTCGTTTGACAAAATGTGCCACCTAGACAAATCAAACGCATCAACGACACTTCCGGCGTCCATATTGCCAACCCAGTCTCGAAATGCTATTTTTCACCCAAGATCCGGCCAGTACTGTAGAGAGCCCTCGCTCGAGCCAGGCAACGCGACCTAGCATGACGTCATGACGAAAGAGCCAATCAGCGATCAGGAAGGCACCATCAAGGTCAATTGTTACGAACTCGTTAACGAACGAATCTATCGGCAGCCTTGCTAGCGGAGAGAAACTACAAGTTTTTTAAAGCCAAGAAAGACAACAAAGGCATTGAGTGCGAGAGAATGCATAGAAATGAATGGAAAACTGCTTGTACTGTCTGGGAAATTAAGGCAATTCATTTAACAGATGTGCGTCGAGGTGTACCACTGATTAGCACAACGCAAATCCATGTAACAGGCTTAAACTAAACGAAAGTTAGAAAACTTGAAGTGTTTGTTTAATGGATTTTGTTGATAGTTTGGTTTTAATTAGGTTACTCACGGATTTTGGATGTATAGGGACAAGAACCAACAATAGTAGCAAATTTCTGGTTTCTGATTTTGCGTACAGGTAACTACTTTTAGCTCTTAGCATGTAGCGACATCTAGCGGATTTACGCGTCCCTAGCTTTACAAGCGTTTACGCACATGCAACATTCACGCGAGCGTTGGGCTTTTTTTTTTCGCGTCGCGTTGTTGCTTCACGTGTGCATAAACGAGGCTTTTTTTTTTTTTACAAACGAGGCTGAACAGCAACCTCCTGCTTTAATATTTCTCTTTCTAAAGCTTCTTCCTTTTCAAGTTTTTCCCTCTCTAAGGCTTCTTCTCTTTCCCGTAAAGCTTCTTCCCTAGTCCAATTTTTAGCTTTCAAATGCCTCCTCTCCAGCAATTTTTCTCTTTCTACAGCTGCATCCCTTGCCGTTCTTTCTTTTTCCTTCTTAACCTCCTCAACAGTTTTTAATTGCCTCTACAAAATCATCATACAAAATCGTTTCTTCCAAGTCTTAAACAAATCCCACAAGCTCTCTTTTTCTTTTAGGCACTTGTATGCCAGGCTCCTCACAAACGCCCCCATTAACCCCACGACTGTCTTTTACCCAATTATATCTATCCCTTTCTTTATCTTTCACAAAACCCAACAAACAAAATACCATAATACGCAACTCTCCCTGTCAATAAAACACACTTGTAGCGAAGTCTGTGTAGCAAAGTCTGCGTAGCAAAGTCTAGCAAAGTCTGTCTTACCACCTGCTGCCATGTTGTGAAGCCTACACCGAATTAGCCACTCACATTCGCCGTCCTCGTGATGATTCTCGTATCAGCAATGTTTCCTGCATCGATGTTGTATCGTCTTCTTTTCCTTAACTTGACAAATTTGTCCGCCACAAGTTCATCGGTAACCAACCATTTCCAGTAAATGGTTGCCGGTAAACTTGCAGAAGCTGACGGACAAATTTGTATCACCGGCTTCTTGAGTCACCCGGCCTGCAAGGTCCACTCGCCCGGGTCTATTTCTCATCATGCCGGGCTCGTGCTCGCACCTCCCATTCGATCGCGTCGCATTCGATCGATTGTGCCAATTCGATCGTGTCGACCGCGCCGCGTCGCAACTGAAATTCGATTGCGTCCAATTCGATCACGTCGATCGCTACCAGTCTTCAGCACTTTCCCGCCAAAACAGCTGAACGATGTCTCGACGAGGTCTTCCCGCTTGCTCTTGTCGACTGCTAAAGCACGTTGCTGTAGAAGCAGAATTCTTAACAATCTCAGCACAGTAGGTGTCCACCAGTAAGCTTATACCGATTTCGCATTGGTAAATTCAAGTGGCCCTAGCCATGCCAAGGAGGGGCTGGGCACCGTTTTATTAACCAATGCGAAATCGGGCCGATCTAGGCCGGGGCCGGTATTTCGAGAGCTGGCCCAGCTCACGCCAATAACTAACGCGAAATCAAATTAGGACATACCCGGCCGGCGCCGCTTAAATCAGAATGGTTTATGAATGGTGCTGCAGTGTAGCGGAAAGTGTCAACTGCCACAAACCGGTGCTGTAAATCGTGATCAGTGAGCCGTGGAATTAACCAACGCGAAAGCGGGCCGGCCGGACCAGCACTGGCCCCAATTGGCACTGGCCGGTCCGCCCCAGTCCGGCCTGGCCGCTTGAATTTACCAATGCGAAATCGGTATATAAGAGCTTTAAAGGCCCAAGCAGCAGATGTTAAGTGGAAGGAACCACCAGTTGTATCAGTTGCTTTTTGCCACAGGAGGGAGGAAGACAGAGTACCCGGAGGAAGCCCTCGTGCTATATGGGCGGGTAACAACTGGAAAAAAAAACCCGTGCATTTACACTTCCCTTCCCCAGGATCGAACCCGTGTCTGTAAGAAGCCAGAGATGTACAGCCGGGACCAAGATGCCTATCGAATCTGACGCCCCAGTGCTCGTAGCTACCTGTGCACCCATCATCTAAAGTAAACGGCCGCCGCTTGCCATGCCACCATTATACATTCTGGATGACATCTTAATGTTTAGATGTAATGATGATTTACTTTCTTTCTGCATAACGATTGAGTACAATTTACAATTACATTAACACATGCCAGTTTTGCACTCAGAATCGTTCAACAAGAGTGGTGATTAGATTAGAATTCTCTAATTGACTGCTGCCGCATTAGTCTCCGTTTTGGCGCGAAGCCCATTGCTCATGTGCTAATGTGTCCATTACTCGTTGAATTGAATTGAATTTTATCCCAGCAGGAAATCAGCCCGATGCCACGCATCCTGCGCTAAGACTCATACAACCATCTCAAATCAGCTGATCTCTAGGGACAGACTCAGAACTACACGGATCTATCAAACTTGCCCAACTCCTGTTAACACCACTAAACCATAACAACAATCACAAACTGAACACCAAGCCCCAGCCCGAAACAGCGCAGAGAAGGGAGAGGAAGGTAGCGGATCCCACGTCATATTCTCAGTCCTGACACTCGTACAAATCGCGCTACTGACCTAATGGTGCGTTTACGCAAAAAACGCCTACCCATGCATCATTATTTTTATTTATTTTTTATATGTAACAAATTCTTTAGTAGATGGGTCTTTGGTAGTATTTGTCTTATTTTTGTCCTGACCTGAATTACGTTTCCTTTGAGATTCCGTATTGAATCTATTTCCATTCCCAAATATCTTGCACTAGTTTTTTTTTCTTCAATTATACACTATTCTTATTAAAAATCTGGTTGTATGATTTAATTCTGAATTTATACAATTTCCACAGCGTTTTATAAAAAAAAAATTAATAAAATGAATTGAAAAACAAATTGTGATAACCTTAAAAATAAAAAATAAAAAACCTAAGAAATTAAAACCGAAATTCAACTCCTGACAAATGATAAGTCTACGATTGTTAATGAGTAGAAAGGCTGCTAGTAAATGAGTGGGAATGAGAAATAGAAATTCCTAGACGTGATTGGTTTTCCTCAAGGCGCACTTGTTACAAATGGAATTTCTAAAATGCTGAAACTAATGGAAGGTAGGTGTGTGCAGAGACGAGAAGCAGAAGCGTTTGTGTTCACTAATTAAACTGAACCTCCCAGGACTGCAAAAGCAGAGAAAAGCGTATTAGTTTATGCCTACGGGCTTAAATTGTTTTCTTCTTTTGCTGGTAGTCGCGAATTAGAGGACAAGATTTAATAAAAACTGTAAATTGCACCGCCGTCGCCACCTTGATGCGTCCATTGACATTAAAGTTTATGCAGAATGCTGCATCACTGACGACAAATTGAATTTTTTAGGGCTACATACTTAAGCTTAATGCGATGCTTATCGCAAGTAATTAATTTTTCAGCTAAGTTGGTTAAGGGCGCGTTTCCGCAACAAGTCATTCTCGCTCGCCGAATGCTATTTGCTAGTCAACCGTTATTTATTTATGATTAGTTTCCCGTTGCTACTAAACAAATGCGGCAATAGATAACAAATTGTACGTATTATAAATAACAACAAGTATAAAGAGCAAAGTGCTACAGTAATTTCAAACTTTGCTACAAGATTGCTGTCATTTCACGTTATTTCCAAAATTTGTTAGGCCGGGTTTACGCAACCACTCGCTTTTGCATTCTCGCAGCTAGAAGCTAGAAATCACCTCAATTTCCAACATGGTGACGGGTTTATGTCTGCCGCCTCACAACGAAAACAACAAATAACGTGGTTCAGAAGGGTTTGGGAAAATTGTTTCGTCATGAGGAATTCTTTATATTATTGGCACGGATTATAAGACTTCAAGTATTTACTCAAACGATGTCGGATTTAGCTAATCCATTTAGCTTTGTTATCATGGCAATGTCACCTTTGCCATCGCGATTGAGTTCTAGCTGCCAGAATGCAAAGGCGAGTCGCTGCGTAAACGCGCCCTTATTCTACCTCAAAGTACAGCTTCTATCAATGATCAAAGGTCGGTAGAATAAATAGCTTCTCGCAGCGAGAATTCAAAATCCAACATGGCGTCCATTTCGTGGCTATCGAATCGAAGACAAACCATCGAATGCCGGCATACAAAAAACAGTCCGTCGTCTTGTACTGCAGTTAAAATTGTTATCTTGTTGTCATAAATCGACGCTCGAATGTTGCAAGCATCGTACACCGTGTCACGAGGCACGAGGAGAAGATATGCGTCTGCTTCGTTGCCATGGTACTAATACGCATAGACAACTCGAAAGCTGCATACTCCGGTAAAGGCGAGAAGCAGCCATCAGATTGAGTATCGGATCAAGTAAAAGCTAGTGAGCGAGAAAACTGTCGTTGCGTAAACGCGACCTAACAATAAGAAAATCCAGCCAACAACAGCTTGGAAAAAAAACCAAACACTTGAAACAGCGCTGTGTAGCATCCACAGGTACCTAACTGTGGTGTACGTCTATTGCTCCAGATTCTAGTTGTGCTAACTAGACATATTTATTGACGGTTTGGTTACTCATGTATTTACTGCGTAAGGCGTGTGTCCCGTCTTTGTATTTTTGCGCACACTGACGAACAAATGCTGATTTTCGTTCGCCTCGCTCACTCAATCAGCGCCTTCCCTTGGCCCGGACTCCCATGCACTTACATATGAATATTTCTGCTTGAAATTAAGACATCCGCCTTTGTAAAACAAAGTCCAAACCTTTAGCCCGCCGGCTTTGTCATTTAGCAGGCGGTTAATGCCTCATTCAGCGTGATGTGGCTTGATGGGCCGGCGTCACCCAGCACAACAACCCTGACCCATCCCCAGACTACATGGGTTCGGCTATACTTGATTGTGGGTTGGAAGTAATTAGCGTTTTCAACCGAGTTTCACAAATCCTTTAATTTTAATCGTCTACAACGACAGAACCTTGAGCCAGCGGTTTAATATTAAGTTGCATATACCTGAAGCATTAGTTTATCCATTAAAAGTTAGGTTTTTATTTTATTTTATTTTGTTTTATTGAGCCAAACAGCCTGCAAGCTACTCACTCATTGCTATTCTACTTATACCTAACTTACACTATCCGTACTACACACACCTGTACCACGGAAAAACACGAAAATACCAGAACAGTCCACCCGCAACACCGTTGCCAACATAACTACCACAGCAAAACCCCAACTGGTGAGAAGAGCGAAGAACAAGGGGCCAAGACCAGTCACTCCTCAAAACGCCCAGTAGCCCGACAGAAACCAAGAACCCGACCCACAGAGTGGCGACCAGACACCGAATGGGGTGGGAGCCCCAAAATCTCACTCAATGGGTCCACCCCACCACCCAGCACAAAACGACGGTATATGCAGCCCAGTTTATTGCCGACAATATAGTGTCCGCAACCTATCTTGAGTTCTCCATAGAACGATCATAGATAATCGATTATACGTTTTCAGTAGCAGAGTGCCTTGTTGATATCCAAGATGGTTACAAAAACAATGACGGCCATCGATTAAAGCCACCCCATCCAGGAAGACGTAGCCGCTCACAAAATACTTGCAGGACTCAAGATACACCGCGCACACAATAATTCCGCTTACAATCATGGAACACCCTCATTATTAGAAGAGATTGTCGGAAGTAGTCGTTGTTGGTAGTATAGTGGTCTAGTGCGGGATGCATGGCTCCGGGCCGATTTCCCGTTGTAATAAATTCAAATTCAAATTCAGCCATTTAACATTGTTTGTGCACGCTGGAGGCCCTCAATGTCCATTTAACAGCACTTTCTGTACTGCAACTCGTTTTTATTAATGTAGATTATAATCATTATAACTAAATATTATATATATAATCAGTAATTACAGTAATTATAGTAATCATGTAACTCTATGCACGCTCTATACTTGTTTATAAATCTGTATATAAGCAGACAGACAGCACCCTGATGTAAGACCGCTGCCTCTTAACAAAGTCACCTACAGTAAAAGCCGTATCAGATCGGACCAAAAAAGGCGACTAAAATCAACCATTGTCATAGAAGCATGCGCTAGTTTGCTTGGTGCTGCCATCACCACACCAAGCAACAAAATTTCAAATTAACCAACGAGCCTTCCAAATTCTGCCAACCGATGACGCCACTGGCAAACTTAATTGTCGCGTCGGTATTTGTGTGGCCTTTCTAGCGAAGCATTGTGGAATGCAAAGCTGATTCGGCCTTTACTGAGGTGGGTTTGCTCTTAACTAGGCCCTACCTCGTGTGAGTGTCACTTCTTACTTGTACTATTTTAGGTTCTGGTTGGCCATTCGCGCAGATTTTCGGAAAATGGATTGGTCATGCCTGGTTAAATTTCTCTTCGAGCTGACGAACCAACATGGCTACCATATCGCTCGATTTATCGCTTTCGTGACGTGAAAAAATTCTGAATTCAGAGGCTAGGGAGATTGTTTGGAATGTCTTCAAATACACCACGGATCAGAACTCAACACTAATGCTGAAACAACAAATTGAAGAAGCCAGCATTGTCACTATAGCATTTCTAAGAAAACGGTAAGACGCATCTTGTCAGTAGCATCAAAAGCCATACAACGGCCAAAGCTAGGGTTAGGCCTAACGCCGCAAACATACGTACACCACAGCCGCTCAATGCGTGTACAAGGTTCCAGTTACCTTATAGTGTACGCGGCCTACCTTGAGTTCTCCGCAGAACGAACACAGGTAATCGATTGTACGTTTTCAGTAGCAGAGTGCCTTGTTGATATCCAAGATGGTTACAAAAACAATGGCGGCCATCCATTAAAGCCACCCCATCCAGGAAGACGTAGCCGCTCACAAAATACTTGCAGGACTCAAGATACACCGCGCACACAATAGCTCCTTGTCTGGCGATCGTAGAACCCTGTTTTGGGTATTTTGCGTTTTTGTCAGGCCGATATTGGAATATGCATCCCCGGTCTTATCCCCACACCTCATGGGGGACATTGACAATGTCGAATCCCTGCACCACGCATTCTCAAAGCGGTTCTCAAACTTAAATTACGCAGAACGACTTCGTGACCTAGGGGCTGATTCGCTGAAGCTACGACGACACGTGACCTTTTGCTCGTGCACTCCCTCCTACATCTCCAATGCGACATAAATTATGGTCTCCTTTTTGAAATAAGAATTGATAGTGTAACCAGGGAACACCCCCTCAAATTGGTACAACCTAAGGCCACTTTGAACTGTAGAAAGTTCTTTTTCTCATCTAGAGTGGTGAGTGTGTGGAATGATTTGTCGTCGGACGTGGTTCTGGCACCAAATGCCGGTGCTTTAAGGCATGGCCTGGTATCGCAGAGGGATTATTTGACCAGGCATGTTAAGTACTTTTCATTGCTTCTAATACATTATTGATTTTATTTATATCTTTTTATTATTGTTATTACTTTTTTTTCCCTTTTACTTTTGGTGGGGTTTCAGTGATTTTCAATCCTTCCCTATCCAGTCAATGCATGTATGTGTGTGACAAAGTTCCAAATTACAAAATTACCGCCACCGTTAGTGCATACGCGTGACAGGCGATTGTAAACGATCATAAAATACAGCTACTTCCAGTGGCCAACCAGAACCTAAAATAGTAAAGCTGGCTCAGGCCGTGCCTCGTGTTAATGTAATCCTAGCCCAAGACATTACATCAACAATCATCCATAACTCAGCTGCTGCAGATACTTGCAATACACAATTTATTTTCAAGATGTGGTCGACTGAATCGGCTTATTATTCAAACGTAATGGAGGTCTGATACCACACTTAGGCTGTTAAATAAACATGACTGATATGTCAAGGGTTAATGCCACGGACAATTTGTTCACATATGGTATTTCCCGATAATCCTTTCGCCGTAGTTCCTCATCTTGCTTTTAAATTTGATGCGATAGCTTAGTCTACCTACCCTTTACCGCGAGGTATTGCAACCACAAGTGACTGAGAAAATTATCAATAACTTCAGAGTGGCATTCGTATAGATGATATTTTCGCTACAAATTCTACTCGCGCCCAACTGAAATTATAAACAACACGAAGCCGACACTTCACGGTGCGCCATGCCGCTATACATGGTTGCAGCGCACCTGTATAATTACTGCCTAACACGGGAATTGGCCGAGCACCAGCAGCAAGGCAGCGAGCGGGTCCAACTGTTCAACCAGTTGGATTCGGATCAGTCAGCCAGTCACGTGACGTAAAATCTAGGCGGGAACCCAGTGTCCCAGCACGTATAAAAGGCGAGCTGGAGCAAGGATTCCTCAGTTGGTGTTGGAAGTACAACTCGCAAGGTTGGACCTCTGAGACTCTAGGGTTGGAGGAAGCTACAACCTGGAAGCAGTGCTTAATATGTGATACTCTGTGTATATAATCCCAAGCTGTGCAGTAAGGAGTGAATTGTGCTTGAGCTTCGTCTTGAATTCAGTCATCCACTCTCCGAGTAGTTAAATATAAATACGGATACAAACCTATTTCCGTTGCCTTTTGGACTTAAATGTCAGACTGCGTGGGTGGGGAATTGAACCCAGGACTTTTGAAACCAAATGCCGAGATCCTATTGCTGAGGCATATTGACACGGCCGCAAAAGTTATTAGCGAAACTTGGATGAGAGCTTTAGTGGGTTATTTACAATTAATGTAGTCATATTTTAGGTGCTTTAGGAAAGAAAGGCATTTTTTAGCAGATTTTTAGGAATAATCAGCAAAAATGGAAATATTTTCGGAGTTTTAAAAAGGAGGACTGCAGTAAATGCATTTTTGTTTAAATTGCGCGCATGAATTATAACGGAAGCGCCAACCACTCGAGCGTAAGCTCCACAAAGAGGATGAAAATTCCAGGTTCTTTAGTTTCGCAGTACGTAGAGGAAATCATGGCTCATTGATAAAATTCCCAAGTTTGGCCGAGATGATGCATTCCACGTTTAAGAGACATGTTTGTACTTGTTCAAGAGGGATGAGGAATTCTCATTTGAAAACATGACAATGTCTCTGAGAGGCTCTTCAAATTAAAAGTGTTTTGTTGTATCATCCGCGTTCCACGAATAGCGTTAAGAATTTCGTTTTTTGCACGCCTGAATCGTCAACAAACGTTAGGAATAGAGAAGGACGTCGCTTGCAAAAACAAGCAGGGAGGATAAGGTAAAGTTCCCCCTTAAAAGGACATTCCTCCCAGCGTCTATTTTCTCGATCCTCCACATCAAGTACGGCCCCCAAAGTTCTATTTACTTACCGTTAGTCAATCCCTTGCCAAAAACACGTTTTAAATGTGGCGTCTATGAGATTTTATGTTCAGTAATTGAGAACTGTATTTACTGCATCCCGCACGTATATGATCTTTTGCGCGCTTACAATAACCTTGACATTTCAACTGTGTGTATGTCTGCATGCACTAATTTTCAATCGTCTGCAAATAATTAAGAGATGACAAATCTAAAAAACGAATGCGGTAAAAATTAAAATTATTTATGCCAATAGATCGCCGAAGAAAAATTTTAAGATACCAACCTAAAAAATTATAAAGTGCGATTTTAAAATACGAAAATCATGCCGGTTTGTGACGAAACAATTAATGCGTTCATGCTAGTTCGTCTATTAGACGCAATACCAACTGAGACAGTAGCTGCTTTCTTCGCTACGAGGAACGCAGCTAGTATATCTCAGTTGACCTTGGTGATGTTAACATGCGCGGATGCGATTGGCGTGTGGCTGTTATAAGGCAGGCGGGATGTTTTTTTTTAAACTTGGTCACGTAAGGTTTTTTCCGATTTATTCAACCATAGAAGCCAAACACCAAGAAACTCTTTAGCAGAAGCGTTGCTGACACAATATGTTGCGTTTCCTAACCATCTGAGGGTATCGGAGAATTCACTTAGTACAACTATAAAGATATGCAAAACATCTCATCCTGCCTTTCTACAAAAGTATTAGGAACATTAGGTACAATTCCTGCATTTTTCAAGAGTACTGTAGAAAAGGAATTAAACTTCAGCAACTGAAACCACCTGTAGGTATTCATACCATGCGCCATGGCTGTTTGCCGTGACGCGCCTATCACGTGACTGGGCTAGTCCAATCAGACGGCCAAAGATCCTCTATTCTCTTTCGTCATTGGCTGACTCATGATGACATCACGGCAAACAGCCGTGACTCGTGGTATAAGTACGTAGAGAGTTCAGTTAAACGATTGTTGGGTTTTACGATCTTAAACTTGCAGTCGTACACGTCTTCGACCGCTGTTTTTTTTCGCCCGTGATTTTGTTTCGCAGTGTTCGTCCGGTGCTTGGTTTGGTGCGTCATTTTTCTTTTTTTCGATTCGTGGTTTTTGTTTCGCCCTTGGTATGGTTTGATTTATAGCAGAAGTCACATTTGAACGGGTTTTCACCCGCGTGTATATGTTTGTACGTTTTCTAATAACAATATTCCTTGCAAATTCTTCACATTTATGGGTTTTTCGCAATCACACTCGTGCCCAACCCTATAAATTCTTGGTGCTGCTTTACAGCACCGTAGTGACAACACGTGTTCCCTCCCGCTTGTACTCCTAGTTGATGACGACGTCACTAAATAACGCTACTGATTGTTGCTTTCCGTAAGAGATGCTCCTCCCGTAATGAAGTGAGTATATTGCTCTAAGCTGGCATCGACCATCGAATTCTGGATAATAAGCACCCGATCCTACTTCTTCTCTAACTGACCAACCTTTCAAGCCTTAAGTCACTCTTTCTCCTCCTTACCGTATAACGCGCCAAATAGATCTCCGTGAGCAAATGCGTTACAGCAGAACTGGAGCAAGACCATGCGTTTCTTTTCCATGCAGTGCTATAAAGCAGTTCGCCAAATGGCTGTTTCTTTCCCTTACAATTTAGCTAGAATTTGCAGCGCTGCATGTAGCGGACGCGTCTCTTTTCCTCCTTTCGTGCAGTGCTAAATGCAGCCAAACAGCAACAAAAAAGGTGCTAGCTCTTCTGCGGAAACAAAATGACTGCTTCCCATATATAAAAATATTTGATCATCTGCAGTAAATACGGCCATGCTTTTGTAGTTATGGTGCATTTAACTGAAACGACAAAGTTGCAGGAAAGTAAAGTAATTTATACACCACCACAAAATTCTGTTGATTTAATTCCAGGGCCAATAAAACCTTCACGATAATACTTTTCAGCGATTTGACAATTTGCTATTACGACAATAGCAGCTAGGGCGATATATCGATATATATGATAAACGGTGGACAAGCACATTCACGACTTAACGGCGCAGCCAGCATCGATACTTCCGGTTTGAGATTATGGGATGCCGCCATAATGATTTTCATGGAGTACAAAATGTTTGAGAAACTCAAGTCCGACGAGTAGGGTAAAACACGTATGGCTATACAGTTCCACTGTGATACTCTTTACAAAATTTATTCTACCACGGGCAAAAGTTTAAACTAATTTTCCAACATCTGTACGATTTTAGAAATTGATGTTTGCATCATTTTTAAGATGTACAGCGTTTTCACATATGTGGCAACCAGCTGAATACATGCATTACCTTCGTCGCACAATTACGACAGAAATGATGAAATATGGGATGTGTATCCTAGGGCGATAAATGGTAAACTGCAATATGGTAACCCTACAATATATTTATTTATTATTTTATTTATAAAATTATTGTAACCACCTACAAAGAGCATGACACCAATTTAATTTAAAACAACAATTTTGGAATCTCATTCAGGCGATAGCAGAGGCGAGAACGGAGTACAACAGGTGCCCCCTATCGCCGCTACGCGCACAACAACCTTTTTAAATGGGCGTAGGACGGTCTCTATTTAATAGACACAATTGTGATTAGCATTGATGGAAAAAATACATTACCACCTTTCAGAAGAACCTAAGTATGTCCATCTAGGGTGATTAGATAGCTAATAGCAGCACTTTAAAATCGAAAACCAGCATATTAGTTCGCCTCTACGCCAATAAGACAACCATTTTTAATGAGCGTAGGACGGTCCCTATTTAAGATACACAACTGTTACTTGCATTGATGGAAAGAATATATCTCCATCTTTCAGAAGAGCCTAAGTATGTCTATCTAGCGTGGTTAGATAGCTCATATCGCACTTTAAAATCGAAAACCAGCATATTCTTTCGCCGCTACACCATTACAACAACCCCTTTCAATGGGCGTAAGGCGGTCCGTATTTAAGATAAACAACTATGATTAGCATTGCTGGTAAGAATACATCCCCACCATTCAGAAGAGCCTAAGTACGTCTATCTAGGATAATTAGGTAGCTCATAGGAGCACTTTAAAATAGAAACTCAGCATATTCTTTCACCGCTACACAATTACGACAACATCTTTCAATGGGCGTAGGACGGTACCTATTTAAGATACACAATTGTGATTAGCATTGATGGAAAGAATACATCAACACCTTTCGAAGAGCCTAAATATGTCCATCTAGGGTATTTAGATAGGTAAAAGCAAAGGTTCGTAGTCAGGAATGCTATACACTGTAATAATAAATGTACTGTTTTCCGTCAATTTGGCGTAAAATGACAAATTTGGGCCATGGGTTAACTTTACGCCAAAATTGAATGGGACGTTCCCTGAAGAAAATTAAATTTGGTTTAGACTTGTATTCTGTGTTTTTTGATCTGATCAACGGTTAAGAAGTTAAAGCAAAAAAAAACTGTCTTTTGGCCACCGATTTTGACCTTTGATCTTCAATAAATAAAATTCACCAAAGATGCCAGGGTGGCATCATCCACATTCTGACTAGGGGCATGTAGAAGGCCAACTTCCTGCAAAGAAAACTTTTGTTATACTGTACTTCAAGGTTCGGCCAATCTTCTACCCGACCATAGTATAACCATGGATGCATCCTTGGTAACTGCCAAGAGTGCTCCAAGAGTGCTCCTTGGATGAATCTCAAGCAGGCGAGCGAGTCCACGACTTAAACAATCGATGGTAACATCAAGCGACCCGAGTCTCCTTAGCGACCCGAGTCTAGGGACTCATTCCTAGCTTTTGGCATCAAGATAATCAGCCTCAGACAACACCCTTTACTCTACGTATGTCATCAAGTTTTCGGAATGTTCCATTAGGGGGAAGTAACTCTTCCAGTCGCAACGTAATGCCGCAGAAGCGTTACGAATGGAAATATGGCTCACCCCGCTTGACTAAGGACCACAGAAGCACAGACAACATGGCGCTGGTAATCGTAGCTTTAAGCCAGCCCACAGTGGAGTTTAAAGATGGCGGCAAATAAACATTGCGCTGTCGAAAACTGCTGAAACAATTCGCGGTATTTTTGCAAACCGAATATGACAAATATTAGCCAACACAATTTACCTTCACAAAATTTCTTCTCCCTCGCTCTCCTTAGTATTGCTTGCCGGCTATTTTTAAGTTGCGTGATAGCAACGTACAGTGTCGCATTGGGACACACAACACCTTTTTTCTACACACACACAACTTTTATGAAAATGGATAAGAAAACCATTGACGCGGGGACAGGTCACCATACATCGTCCTATAGTTGTAGTGTGTCTTATCCGGTGTTGGAACACCGAAGTTTCGGTTTCATAAAGTTTTGTGTGTGTAGAAAAAAGGTTGTTGTTTCCCAACGAGCTACCGTAGTAACAACACGCTTTTCTTTCCGTTTTTGCCCTCCAAACTTGTGCCCTCGTGCGTGTAACACTTGTCGAGTGTTGCTTTCCATAGGAATGTGTTCCTCCCATAACGCAGTGAATATAGGGCAGTGACACGACGTAGTATTATTGTATATAAATCTGTGCTGGAGCCTTAATGGGTTAGCTGCAAGGGGAATTGCAGAGAGAAACAGAAGGGCGTCATACTGAAGCCGATGCTGTGACCTAAAACGCGCGATTTTCGTTGTTGGAGAACACAACGTTATTTTAAGCTTAAGAAATCCGCTCTTCCTCCATTTTTATGTAGTGCACCTTGTAGTTATGCCCTCCAAAATCCATACTGGTGCCAATATGGCGACAAATGTCACTGCTCTATAGTGCTCTAAAGTTCCATTCATAACTAAACCATGTGCCACTGCTGTTTGCCGTGACGCCCGTATCACGTGACTGGGCTAATCCACTCAGACGGCCAATGATCCACTATTCTCGTTCGTCATTGGCTAACTCTTGATGACATCACGGCAAACAGCCGTGGCTCGTGGTATAAGCCATCATGCGAATCGCTGTAACAACGGAAACCTGTCGAAATTATTAACTTTCGCATCACGGTAACTGCCTACCAACTAATATTGCAATGCCTAGCGAAGCTTTCATTCCATTTCTTTTGTCAACCTTCAATATTTCCCATCATATTACTCTTCGGCCCAAATATTTAAATTCCAATTTACTTTAGCGCTTCATAACCCCCTTTCACCCCCCCCCCTCCTCGTGAGTTTTCAGAAATTACCAGTATCGCAGTCCACAAATACCACAAATTCATTACAATTTTGGGTATAGGACTTAATGAGTGCCGGGTCAGGGATCAAACTGTGTCCTACGATTTTCGATCAATATTTCTAGTAAGTTACCCCCTGTCGCGCGATTTAACCCACCCGACCTCCCCCGAGATCGCATGCGTTTGCGGGGCGGGGGGGGGGGGTGGCAGGTCATATCCAGTCGTCAACAGAGCCACTAAATCATCGGTCGACTGATTTATTTATCACCAGAGACATTATTTAAGAAGTATTTCCCCAACCCCCTCTAATCACCCGGTAGCATGTTAGTTAGCCAATCCCAGTTCAGTAAGGCGAGGTGTGGGATATCCTATCGTTAACAGAGCAGCGTCAAGTGACGTCATATTGGCTACGAGATAGCATCTGGAGGGCATAGCTACAAGGTGCACTAGATTAAAATGTATGGGAAAAAACCGGCAGTTCTTGTCAAGACAGTGCTTTGAGAGCAGATTTCTTAGGCTTAAAAGAACGTTGTTTTCTCCAACAACAAAAATCGCGCGTTATAGGCTTAAGAAATCCAGTCGAATAGCATTGGCTTCAGTAAGACGGCCTTCTTTTTACCCTCCAGTGATCCTTGCAGCTAACCCAGTTACTGGTCTACCATAGAGTTATATACAATAATATTACGTCACGTCACTGCCCTACACACATATTTTAGTCAGTCCCTTTACCAGCTTTCAGTCAATTCTCAGGACGACGTAAGGACCAACTCAAGCCATCCTCCGCCGTAATCTCCTGCTGCAGCGAAACTTAACGATCGAATTAGCGAAGCGTGTAGGGCAACCACAATTCATAATATAATCTCAGGATTACATCAGAAATTATCTCCGAGCCGCCACATATCAAAAAGGATTTACACAAGGAGACGAATAAACTCAAGATGAATAAATCTTGGTGACTGGACTTGATATCGAGCAACGATAAAATTGATATGTCGAGGGCCGGGTTAAGCTCATTTAATTCAAAATAAGCACGCAAATCACGAAACAAAGAACGTGTTTACGATTTCTCAAATTACCGTCTTGTGCGCAGCGATGGACGAAATGCGAAATCCGATTCGACGAGATTAGGCCAGAGATAACTGGAAACGACTTTTAATGAAGCACCTACCCCAAATGCTGAACAATAGGGTCAGAATTCCGCGACGCAATAGCTCATTCATCCCCTAAAACCGATTATCAAAAATTATTTAGACTTGTTTCCAGCCGGCTGAACGTTAATAGTATTTCACTCCGATCGCTTGTCCCCTATCATAGCTTCCTGTATGATAAAGGCTTAACGCGCGGTTTCACGTAGCATGGGAGACGCGTCGTCCAAGTGGTGCACTTAAGTGAAAGCACGAAGAACGACTACCCTTATCATAACATTGATTAGAGTTAGTGGGACGCACAAAAACGTGGCAATCCTTTCATTATTAGATTTACCGGTATTGCAGCACTAAACGAACATTATTTTACGGTAATGGTGACTATTGTTGAAGTCTTCGGACGATTTACTGCTACGTCAAAGGACCGTTTAACACATTTTTAATGAGAATGGAAAAAGCCGTAGCGTATATATTATACAGTGCAATACACACTTACGTTGGTTCTTCTTCTGTTTGGAATTCATGAAATTAAACCTCCGGAAGCTTTGTATTGTCGTCAAGTGGACAAAGAGGTACGTAGCACGCAGCCATTGTTGTTAAACTTTAAAAATTTGGTGTCAATGCAATGTTTTAAGCTTAAAATACGCGTATCGCGCGTGCGCGTCACGAGTACCTTTCACAGTTCAATCCGCATGCTATAGTTTGTTCCACATTATGTTTTCAGAAAACTGACTGGATGACGACTCGTTTCCTTGCACTAAGAGTGTAAAAACACGTGGATATCACAATTGTAAACTAAACATAGTTACTGTTAGAGTTTACGAATGGGATGATTACGGATTTTTTGCACACGTAGTGGAAGAAAACGTGGCGTCATACAGTCATTTTTTCTGAAAACATAATGTGGAACAAAGTATAGAGCAGTTCATTTTCGGGGTGTTCGCAGCGCGACTGGTGA
Source organism: Lithobius niger (assembly GCA_023313725.1). Taxonomy (NCBI): domain Eukaryota; kingdom Metazoa; phylum Arthropoda; class Chilopoda; order Lithobiomorpha; family Lithobiidae; genus Lithobius; species Lithobius niger. The sequence goes on from JAHWFP010256942.1 coordinate 17,266, forward strand.
CAGAATCGGCGGCATGCTGGACGACGCGTTAAATTTATAACGCTAATCCTTTTTCATCCTGGAAGCTATGCCCCGATCGATCAACTTGATGACCTTTGATCAGCACCCACACATGTATAATCAGACCATCACACCAGTAACAACCCTCTAGAGGGTTTGGTTGATCAGTGGAAAGTTTCACCACAGTCTTCGGACCCAAATTAAATTCAACAAGTATTTTAGACTACATTCAAAATGGCAACTTGTGTGTAACGTTTGTCATCCAACTACGGCTCTACTATTGATTGTATGTCACCTTTTCATTGGGTTTAGGCCTAATACATCAGGGCTCTACTACAGCACCAGCCGGATCTTGGATGAAAAAACAGAATGCGCGACTGGGTTGGACAATATGGCCGCCGAAAGCACCGCTGATGCCAAGATATTGCCACCATGGTTTGGCAATATACGCTGTTTGCAATGCTATTGCCTGGGCCTGCACCAGTTCCGCTCACACGATGGCGCTAGCAGCAATTAAAGTGAGCAGCAGCGCCAAATTAGTATGGCGGTGAGGAGGAAAAAGCTGCTCCGATTGCTTGTTTCGTACTAGAATTTAAAACGTTTGTCAATAGAACAAATTCCTTTAGGGAAGATTCGTTCAACACTACAGGCTTAACATCAGGGTACGAGAAATATCACGAAATGATCGGGAATTAACAAAAAAACGATGTTGATTTGGAGCTTAACTTTGCACCGATTAGTTCTATGTCCACAAACGAGCGGTAGCATTGAAATGCATGCACGCATCTCACAATGTATTAACTACGTTTTTCCCCGTTAATTCAAGATTTACACACGCTTCAGGGGGACATGTGTTAATTTAACTGCAACCAGTTTTCGCCTCGTCATGCTTTGATTGTCGAAAGTAACTGTAATAGAATTGCCGAAATCACGACACGGCATCTATCGATTAACAGTTGGCGTAGTCCAATAGTTTTTCGCGTGCGTTATGTGGTTAATTTTAGACACGTGGGGGTAAACTCGTCTTATTTTACTTTATTTGTACCAATTAAAAAAAAAATTAAAAGTGTTTAAGTCAATATTTCACAATTATTTTGTTGGTTTGGCTTTTGGTCTGCTGAATTTGGGTGGCTTGCCTGCGTCACTTGTTGTTGACTAGCAACCTGCAGGCGAGAATGTGAATGATGCGTTGTGTTGCGAACCGTTTTTTAAAATTGTTTTTAAAAGTACTTCTACTAGATTAAACAATTTCTCGCTTCACTATGTTAATGAGAGGAACCATAAATTATCTTTCTTCATTGTTAAAATTATTTTATTTCTTTTACGTAGCCACAACAACATCTCGAAACGAAACCGTATCACATTATTCCCATTGAATTCAATGCTAAGGAACTGTCCCTGCCCCAAGCTCGTAGTATAGCACTGCCAAGCCATAGTTATGAAATATATTTGGAAACATCCTTGCTGATGCGATTGATTTGTCTTGTTGCCGCTTTCTGTCAACCGGTGGTGACACCGTCAGTACAAAAGAATGCTGCCACTCTTCCTTTATACACATTTCTGGGTAAACGAACTCGTAGCTATTTACTGAAGAGCTATGTGCAGTCGATGAATTTAATAGCTTTGTGGCAAAAGGCTAAAGCCTACGGAAGTTTATTTATTTGTACATGTAAGCTCTTTTTCGGGTGATTACTAGGATTAAGTTAGTGAATTACTAAGCTTTTTTTTTTTTCAGTTTCCGCTACTTGGCAGTAGATGGCGGGACTCACCGTTCAAAAACTCACCGATGGGATTTACTTGGCCAATTTCCGAAAAGATCTCGAAGAAATGAAATGGGCCACTCGTGGCGGCCGTTTTGTCTACCCCCCTAATAAGGCTGTAGGTCAGGCCTGATAGTTTACTGGCCATGGCCTAACGTATAAAGCAGTAGTAAAGCCCAATCAGAGAGGACGCTATTTTTGTCCATTCCTTTCGAAATTATGATCTTTACCAATATTTAACTTGTGATCGGAAAATCCGACGTCAACAGCTATAAAAAATGGAAAGGATTTATGCCAAGAGATCGCCGAATAAAAATTGTAAGATACTTGCCTTAAAAATTATAAGTGTGATGGTAAAATAACAAAGCCAGTTTTGTAAAATGTCTTACGTTTCTAAATCGGTCAAGCATGCGCGTGTACTTAAACATGTTCTCAAAACCAAAGCCACTAAGTGCTACATGATATATACTGCAAGGTTTTGGTATGATGGCCTGTTGTTTCCTGTTTGAATTCATGTTTCTTGTTTTATTTTTTTAAAGGTGACACAACCTTGGATTTATTCTTTCAGACGCTTGATAATGGCCTAATTATGTCCCCCGAAACGTTGCAGTTTTAATCTTGCGAGTTATTTATTTATACGGCTTTCGTTTTGTTTACTTGCTTAAAACTCCGTAGCGTTGGCATCATCTTAAAGTAATAAATCGTTCCGCATGTTATACCTCGTTCTCTGTCAGGTGAAATTCGGGCAAAGTCAACTGACTAGAAAATAACAAGCAGCAACAACAACAACAACAACGACAAGACGACAGAACCGTACAAAATGCGACACAAGAATAGCAATTAATAAATACAGATGCAAACCTGTTTACGATGCGTTTTGGATGTCAGGCTGCCTGATCGGAAATTGAACTCACGACCTTCGATAACAGGTTTTAAAAAAAAGGGCCATGTTAGTACGGCTGAGCGGTGGGACTCCGGCCTTAGGTCTCAAAGGTCGTGGGTTCAATTCCCGCTCAAGCAGTCGGACAGTTAAGTGCATAGGGCAACGTAAATAGGTTTGCATCTGTATGTATTAATCACTTTTCCAGCTCAGTTGACTGGAAATAATAGTAACAACAAGAATAGTAACATCCATATTCTATGCTGAAGTATAGTAACGTATTGATATATCGGATCACAACTAACAGAAATATGACGATAATCCGGCAACCACCAAAAAGGAAATCATCCATCAAATCTTCGCCAATTAAAGTCGTGATATGTGAGCCTGGCGCCAATAAGATCCTCGGCCCAAGCTCGATCACTCAACCTTAAGTTACAGTTTGGCTGGCGTCACTTAGGGACTGGTCATTATTTATCGTCGGGGGGAAGCAGAGGAAACTGGGGGG
>JAHWFP010256944.1:0-28829 GCA_023313725.1 Lithobius niger
AATTGTGGGTCGTCAGTTTTTTGTGGACCATCCTGTACATACATGACACATTTCAAACACAAATTTAAAGACAATCCTTGTTCCCTGGAATTGGAGTTCAAATCATTGTTCATTTTGTTCGAGTCAACGCGAAATCGTTTTCTACTTGTGTACCTTCACACCTGCGAGTGTCATGGGAATACGAGATCTAAAGTTTTTTTTTCAAATTGCAAAGCATTTTTTGGCTCAGTTAGCCAGTTCTTTTACATACTTAAAATATTAATCAAATTTATAACACAAACACGAACCAACAATTGTATGACCTAAATTAATTTTCAGGTTACGCTTGTGTTATAAATTGCATCAATAAGTTGAATATATGAATTAATCCATATGAAAACAAAGGTGTTTTAATTGTCCAGGATCTGATGAGAGCAGGATCTAAAGGAGACGAAACGTCGCTCAAGCATTTTAGACCATTTTTTTAAAACAATGTCAGTGTTTATTCTTTGCTTTTTTTTCTAATTATTTTTTTACATGTCAGTTGGGCCAAGGTGCGTGTAAAGGAAGAGTTTTCAAACTAATAGTCGGAACAAAGATAATAATAACAATATAATAATAGTTTTATTTCCAGAAATAAAACAGAGGACCAACGGGATAGTGAATATCGCTAACACTGGCTCTGAGGTTAAAACAAATTCAGATTAAACATACAAAACACAGCTAAAATTACAAATGCAAAACAAAGATCTACTAAATCTACAGAAAAAAAATAGACACTAGGGGCCAAAATGAGTGAACATGATTATACTAAAAAATAAGGTTCACCATAAGTGGACGTTACACGTTATTCACATAATTACACCTGCACCTTGATATATAACAAAACATTTACCCATTCTGTCTCACCACATGCTATTTAGAAATGTGGTGTAACGTGTTCGTTTTTCGTACAAGAGAAGTTGGTAAGTATGCTCATTGACAAAAGTGAAGATCAAGCATCCAATAACCCTTTACATATACGCCCAAAAATTAAAGCTACAGATTAAATAAACAATTACGAAGGTTGAATCTGAGAAGTGGCAAACTTGATCAGAGTTTCAAGAATTGTATTGACGAAAGTTCAGTGGTAGAATGCTCGCCTGCCACGCGGGTGGCCCGGGTTCGTTTCCCGGCCGATGCACCACAATGTATTGACGAGAGTTCAGTGGTAGTTGATGGAAAAGATGTTATGGCTTGGCTAGTAAAAATGACGCTGGTTATTTGGTTCCATTGGGTTTATTGCGGTGAAGGTTGCAATTTTATGCTCGCCCGACTTACACGCGAAATAACCCTAGCGGTTTTACACAGGCTTTTTGCGGGACTTTAAAGATAGGGGAAAAGCAGAAAAGTATTGTGGTAAATAATTGATGAACTTACATAATGTAGAATAATTTTGGCATGAGGATCGAAATATTGGGCAGAGAAAAAGGCAAATAAATTATGATGGTTTCACTCCTAGAACATACAGTTAGTAGGAATTGGAATGGAATGCATATAATACCAGTGGTAACCATGCATGGCAAACAAAGCATGACACCATGACTACAATGCACGTCATGGCATGCATGCGCACATTGGCCTATGATAATACAGTCTGGACTAGACTCGAACTTCTTGGGAGCTCCTCTGTAAGGACATCCGCCACGGGCCCAGGAACAGTCCACCACTCCATACCGGCGCCGAGCTGGGGCCGATGACCTTAGTCTTCAATAAATGTGGCGTCCGCCGGGTCTACCCACAAACATCCGGCGCATCAGCACAGGCTGGTGGCAGCTCAAACGCCAGCAACGGCTGCCGATACAGAAAGTTCTCACAGAGTCCCCATTAGTTACTCGAGTATTTGAATTCAAAAACTATACTGAAAAGTATACTGCCATATTTTATATATAGTTTGTAGACTCACCTGACAAGTTTTGTCGAAGCAGTTGTCTGTAGGGTGAAGAAAATGAAATGTAGGTTTCTGGCAATATATGATTTAACCATCTTCTTGACGTAATGACCCTAAAACACAAGATCAACAAAGAAGCTTTTAAATGGATGGGTAAGACGACGAAATGCTTTCCTGTACAACACCGTCAAATTCAGTGTAGAATCGAATGATACGAAGTTCTGTTTTAGCAATGGAACTGCTTACTGGGTACTTCCAGCGACTCTCACAATCTGACAATGAACTGACAACCTGACAACGAACCTGACCTGACAACCTGACTACTCTCTCCTGACAATGAACGTCAGAATTCAGGAAAACATTAAACCTTATCTGAATCATCTGGAAATACCCAAGTCGATGATATCATTAAAAGTCAGTGATTAGTTCTAACTTTGTTAACTTTCGATATCTCAGTGGCAGCTAAGACCTCCCGATGTGTTTACACGTACAAAATTACGGTCTTACGAACAATTCATGTTATTGATTATCGGAAAAAATAAGTAACATTTAAGTCTTTTACGTGTAATCGGGAGTTTATGAGAGCCAAAAGTCCAATGCTAGAGTTTGTGACAGAGTTAAGTGCTTCAAAATATTCGTTGGTGGCAAGGTTGGTCAACTTATCTAACCAACATTAAAAACTATCACTACTGATGATCGTTTTCTCCCAGTTGAATGCTATATTATTAATTATTTTTAATCTGGAAACGATGATTTGAAAAGCACTTTTTATAATCAATGTAAGAAATATTGGTAGTTGCATGCTGTATTACCAGCCAACCAGCAGTGTCTGACGTCGTGGCATTTGATTTGTGGCCAGCCATGGCAATGCACGTTTTTAGCAAGAGATGAAAAAAAAAAAAGGCTACAGATAATGGCCAAATCGTCTTCCAAAACGGGGACGCAACTTGCCTAACGATACGCTGGGGAATTCTCTTCACCTGGGCTCTAACGTGAAGCCAACACATGGCGATTGATGATCAGTTTTACAACTTTCACTTAGAAAGCAAAAAAAACAACACGGTGAGCACATTTCGTAAAAATCTATTTTCATGTACAGTAGCATAAGTGCGGAAGCAATGACTTGTTTTGTTGGGGACTTTAGGTCATAGGTATGTATGAGAAATCCGATCCCGTTTACAGCTAACGCCAGACCTGCCCAGCCGTACAAAAATGCTATCCCTGCCCCTTTACCCCAACGAGATTATGTCACTTGCTCAATGAAAACATGAGCGAAAACGAGGGTCTGTCAAACAAAAAAGATAGGTAACTAACTATACGCCCACTGAAAAAATACATAAATTTGAAAAATTGCAAAGATGGTTCCAGAAAAGAAACAGAAAGTGTAACGCAAAGATAACCACAATCATTTTTAAATGCAGTATAAAAGCGCTAAAGTATACTTGCGACTCTTATTTAACCATCAGCCTCCATGTGAATTGGTTGCTATCATGTAGGCCAGCTATAAAACTGCTGAAATCAAAAAGAGACGTAAACTGGTAAGCATTAGGCAGGTTTTGCCATATACTTGTAATGGGAACTCCCACGTGAGGGATAATCCTCTTTGCGTTCCCAAAAAGTTGTTTGGTCCGCATCTATGCTTGACCATTTGACAGGTTTGTCCCATGTTTCTAACGCGAACGCCCATGTGAGGGATAATTTTTTCATTGCGTTCATGGAATCGTTCCCCAAAGGTTATTTTGCTCTATATCTACGCCTGCCCAAGGATCACCTTGGATCTTTCCTCTGCCCGGCTTGTCCTGTGTGGTGAAGCCATCGCATGGCGGTGATGACCAGTTTTACAACATTCGCTTCCAAAGTGAAAAGAACTAGTTCAGACGAGGTAGCAAAAATCTATTTACATGATAGTAGCATCATTGTTCAGGCGACCACTAGTTTGGTTTAGGGCATTTTAAGTTACACGCGTGTGTGAGAAAACCGATGCAGCGTATAGTGAATGCTACTCCACCTGCCTAGCCATCGAAACACCATCGCTTCCCGTTATTTTCAACGCAATGACGTCACGTTAATCCCAATCGTGTTCGCGTTTCGCTTCCAAAACGGAGACGCAACCTGCCTAATGATGCGTTTGGGTATTCTCTCTACCTGGGATGTAACATGAAGCCAACACATGGCGGTTGATGATCAGTTTTACAACTTTCACTTAGAAAGCAAAAAAAAAAACAAAAAAAAAACAACACGCTGAGCCGATTTCGTAAAGATCTATTTTCATGTACAGTAGCATAAATGTGGAAGCAATGACTTGTTTTGTTGGGGACTTTAGGTTATACGTGTGTATGAGAAAACCGATCCCAATTACAGCTAACGCCAGACCTGCCCAGCCGTCAAAATGCTGTCGCTGCCCCTTTACCCCAACGAGATTATGTCACTTGCTCCCCATCGCGTACTAGTTTCACCTCCCAAACGGCAGGGGAATCCGGTAAGTGGAAAAAAGATCCCTGGATAAATATCCCCGGAAAATATCCCGGTAAAAATATCCCCAAGATAAAATATCTCCGGAAAATATCCTGGTAAAAATATACCCTGGAGAAAATATCCCCGGAAAAAATAAAACATGAATTTGGGGCAATAAACACCTTCTTTATGAGTATCTAGTCTTAATTTGTAGTAAAAAATCATGTAGTAAAAATAACGTTCTGACACTGGACCTACGTTTTAGTAGAGGCAAATTCAAGAAAACAAACATAAATTGCAAGTTGGATCAACCCAAAAATGCACAAGCAACGAACATGCCAAATCGACCCAGAACACACCCACGAACATTTCCCAGGAAGTGGTCACTCTTTCACGGGGTGCGGGTGGCTGGTAGGGGCAGCAAAAGGAAGTCGGCTAAAGTTTTGCTTCCCTACAACACACTAAATTCTCATTTTAGCTTTCTTACTTGAAAACTATCACGCCTAGACAAAAACCTTATCTGACCTTTTTTGTAGAACTAAATATTTCCAGTTATTCATGTCATAACACATTTTCGCTTAAAATGGCCCGTTTGTCCTTTATACGCAAGTTTATAATAATTCACGGCAATATTTTTTTCAGGTTAACTGCGAAATAATGAGATTGCTTCCAAACCTTCTTTGGAATAAATGTCGACATTCCCGGTTTAAAATTAAGGCAACAATACTGAAAAAAGATCTAGATCTGCTTTTATCTGTATCACTTAATAAAACCAGGAGCCGATGAACGAACCCCGCAGGGACGAACACATTCATTTTTTCCTGGTAAAACGTATAGGCAACAAAAAGGTGAAAAACTGTATTGCGGTAACATACTGCATATTAATACAAAACCTATGTGGATCACTCGCTTGCTAACAAATACGATAACTTTGTTCATAAAATGAAGCACTTGTACACCAAACAAAGAATACCAAGATATAACTGATTTAACTGATTTACTAAGTTCTATGACGAGTCATCACTGTTGGTGCCCAAGATTTCTGGATTCCCCAAAGCCAGAGACATTGGATTTTAGCATTGCCTATCATCAGAACGAGCACATTTCCAGTCCTTGGAGAACGTTGTATTCTTTTTGAAGCAAGAGCATTGGTATGTATGCCTTCTTACAGCCACACCGAGTCACAGGGATGCGGCACGGACAACATCATACCAACAACAGACATAGATATTTATGTCTGTTGTTGGTATGATGGTGTCCGTGCCGGCTCCCTGTGCACCGAGTAAGTGCAATGCAGTTTGAGGGTATTGCTTCCAAATTTGTAAGTCTTGGTTTCAAAATCCATCACCATCAAGAGTCCAACCACTCTGGAGAATTGAAGGCAGAACCGGTTGAGCATCCATGGAGGTTCGCCAGATGTGCATTTGAGAATGCACTCTCCTTACCTGAAGTTCAAAAGCATCGTAAGTTGGTGGTAGCTGAATAACAAACCTTTGAGATTCTGAAATCGTGCTTCCTGCAACATCTCCATTCCTACGATCTGCTAGAAAGGTGGGATTTTCCAGAAATACCTTCGAAGCAGTTTTCTCTACATGGCCAGCAAATTGGCAGGTCGTATCACATCCAGTGATTGCATGAAATGCAAGAAGGGTTATCACAAACAACATCTGGTAATGACTCGCAATATTATGAAAGGGAATGCATCTATATTGCTTTGCCATCCCAGCACGCTGCCATATTTCAGTACACAGGCTTTTACGAAACTGTTTAAGTAGCACAGAAACATCTCTCTCCTTACTGTCCAGAATGATTCTGTTGTTTCCTGATTGGGTGGCATCAGCTGCTCGGAGAATAATTTTTGTACCTGCTTCCTCCTGCGTGGAATGTAAGGATGCTGATCCACGAACATCACTTGATGTAGCTCGCAAAATGTGTTTGTATCCTCCAGCAGTTATAATATTCTCACCTATGGGAATTCTCTCCTGAGCTTGTGATGACAAGAAACCAGTGAGATCCTGTTTGTTTTCAGGTATATAAATAAATGTTTTCCAATGTGGAAGGGGTACTCCACGGTAATCAATAACTCGGCTAATGAGTCTTAGGTTTGACTTGGAACGATATTATCGAGTGCTGCATTTGATGGAATTTGGTAAGTATTGATCGAAGATGACATCGATCCCTTGTAGTTTCTGCACTTAGATGTTTGAAAAATATGCTATTGAAGGTGCCAGCTAGATCTCCGAAGGTTTTGGCTCCACTAGGTTTACCTAAAGCTTTCACCAGTTCCATTCCATCTATGATGTAGCATTGTGATAGTTCTGAAGATTTAGCCACCTCCCTTACGGCATTTTCACCTTCCAGTATCTGACCTAAGACTGATTTATTATTTCTATATAAACTGCCATCAGTATTAGCAAGCGCAAGTGGAACTGGTGGTAGCTCATACCTAAGGAGATCCTCAATGTCAACCTCCCATTTAGCATCTGCAGCGACGAGAAGGCATTGGAACAGGTGGCGGTCACCTTTGATAGCGGTATCTTTTTTACTTTTATTTTTTGTGACTGGAACCTTGTACATCGTAGCAAAGGTTTTGGAGCCTGTCCATTAAAGGCGCAGTTGTCTCTGGTCCCAAACGTTTTTGTCACAATCTCAGTAAGAGCTTCCTTTCCATGAGAATATGCAGAAAGCAAGTTGTGTTTGATGTTATCAGGGACCACAACATTTGTTGATATACGGATTAGATCCTCACCTTCTCTGTCGAATCCTGTCTGTTCTCCTTGAATTTCATCAGTTGTTCAGTAAGCTTTGCCACACCACTTTCATCTTTATTCATTCTATTATTTGGGTGCACGGGTAGCTGCGAGCACTGAGGCATCAAATTCGGTAGGCGTCCTGGTGCCAGTGTACATCTCTGGCTTCGTACAGATCCAGGTTCGATCCTGGCGATGGGAAATGTATATATACGGTTTTTTCTCCTGTTGTTTCCCGCCCGTTGCACGAGGGTTTCCGGTTTCCTCCCTCATGCGGCAAAAAACAACTGTCATAATGGTGGTACTTCTTCCACTTAACATCTGCCGCCGTGGAATTTGGGTGGGTGGATGCCTCGCGCATCGTCTCTATATATTATTATTATTATTGTGGCCTCTCTCGACATGAGTAGATCATCGACATGAGCAGATCAGTCTCTGACTTCCTCAATTCCAAACATTTTATGAGTGTCTTCTTCTAGATGTGCACGTTTGTTGTATGTTAAACACCAGCGATGACTCATTGCTTGTTATACCAGTGAGGCCACTGGATTTTTTCCAAATTCTGTTCACATGCTCAACTGCCTGGTCTATGGAAACGGAGGTGTAATGGGATTCAGTGCACTTCACTGCAAAGTTACCCACTTTAAATTCTTCATAGACTTCTGGAGCAACAAATGGAAGTTGCTGCATGTCTGCAAGGTACACTGCACCCCATCCAGGGTAGTTGAAGTGGTCATATATGACTAACATTGGTTCTTTCAAACGAGACTAAATGTAAATGCCACATTCCATCCTGCTCGGCTCAAATAAAGTCCAGTAATACTTGAACAATATCCCTATATTGGGTCCTGTACTTAAATGTTGGATTTTCAGTATTTAAAACAAATTCTTGTAGAAGATGCGCGATATCCGAATAGTCTTTAAGAACCTCTTCATTTACAAATTAGACAACAAGGTCATTGTTGGAATGAAAACCGTTGCAAATCTCAGCACACAGACTACATCGAATTTATGTCTTTGTTGCTAGGCAATGAGAGCACAAATTTGTCCCAGAAAATTCGCCAAAGGGCATCCATTATCAGTTTATGAGTACGAATTCCACGGTTCCATGCCTTTCCACTGAGAATAGTAGTAGCCGTACATTCACTATAAACTCCCGCTTCCACCCAAACTTCTTCCAGTCCTACAGATTCCATACGTTGCCATATTGCTCGCATGTAGTTCATTGCAATATGGAAACTACCAAGGCGCAAAATGAGATGTCTGCAACGATCTGGTGGATTCCATGAAAGCTCCTTCGCTTTGCAATAAGACATCTCATCAATCGTGACGACTGTGCATTTATTTTGAAGGTTTTCTGTTACTTGCTCACATGTACAAATAATTGTCCAGATAATGTCCAGTTATGGAGCAGATATAGGGATTATAAGCATCATTATAACTGTTGTCAGTGGCAAATTGCAAGATGAAATTGTCCTGTTAAATGCAGTCCACGCAGGGATTACTCGTTCTTCTGAATTGATTCTTCTGCATAACAACCAGAAGAGATCCTGAAAGTTTGACTGCTGCATTGCACGTTCAGTGTGCAATCATTTTGAAATATCAACTGGCTCCAGAAAATGTGGTGCCTGGTGCTGTTTTTGATGCATTTTGGCAGTATGGATTTGACAGTAGGTATTGTAATAAGTGTCATTTAATAGCATAGGGCATGGTACCGCCGGGCAGTAGATTTATAATAAATTGTAAATTGTAATTATGCAAATACAACTTCAGCACCCAATAGGTACCCCTTCTCTTGTTAATGTTGCTCTATTTTATGGTCTAGTTAGGCACCAAACTGATAATTAGGCGAATGACCAGAAAAATATTGCCGTGAATTATTATAAACTTGTGTACAGAGGAAAAATGGGTCATTTTAAGCTAAAACGTGTACTGAATGACTGGAGAAGTGTTCTACAAAAAAGGTCAGATGAGGTTTTCATCTAGGAGTGATAGTTTTCAAGTAAGAAGGCAAAAATGAGAATTTAGTGTGATGCAGGGAAGCCCAACATCAGCCGACTTCCTTTTGGTGCCCTTACCAGGCCCCCGCACCCCGTGAAAGAGTGACCACCACCTGGGATACGTTCTTGGGTGTGTTCTGGGTCGATTTAGCATGTTGGTTGCTTGTGCATTTTTGGGCTGAGCGAAAGTCTAAAAACCTAGGTTTTGCCTCCCTACTATACGGCATTTCTTTCAATGCAACAGACAAGCCGCGACCTCCTTAATTATTGAGTGAATATTCGGTACGTCCTCATGCACCTGGGAGCAAGCTGTACAGGAAACAATATCACTGGTGCTAGATGGCGCCACGGTATTTTCGTTCCCTTTTCAGTCGGTGATAGTGCCACTTTAATGTCGTTCATTCCACAGTGGTACTTTGGTAAGGTGGTCCGTAAAAAGCCTGTCTGTAAATGCATGCTGCGATATGGGTGTCCGTAAAACGTTCTGTGGTAGAGGAGTTGAACAATTAAATCGTATCGACCAATAAGAAAACATTCTGACTGCAGGGGATATTTTTTCCGGGGATAGTTTTTTCAGGGGATATTTTTTTCCGGGGATATTTATGCTGGGATATTTTTACCGGGGATGTTTTTTCCGGACATATTTTTTCGCACATTTTCGGGGAGTCCTGTCTATTTTCCAAGTTTATACGTGTTCTACCACTTTTGTTTCTGTACAGCCACTACTCAATGAAGAAACAAATTTCCCTTTTCTTCGTTTTCAATGTTTACTTGTTGGGAAAGCAATAAAAAAAAGTTCATTGACAACTATTGCAACTGGCAGTAAGAGCCACCAAGAATAGTATACGAGTGACACCAGAAAGCAAAATACTCAAACTTTGTATGCGCTGAGTGAGTATTGCAACAGATTTTGGGGAACAACAAATATGGCTAGGTTATTAAAATCAACATAAAAATATACTTAAAAGAAATTTTAATTTGCTTTACCTACAACATGCCCAAAGCCTTGGTCCTAGTGTTTAAATATAGTTTCGTTTGCTCCTACATTTTTAGTTTCAGTTTTCCTATTTGCAACATCTTGCCGCCTCCCGTTCTCCAATAGCGATCGGTACCTAAACGCAGTAATTACGAATATTCCAGTTGGTGAACTACAAATGTGTGAGGACAGCATAAAATTGATTTGAAGGCTCTCATGAATTTTAGGACTAATGTTTGACTGCCATTTTAATTTCGTAAGCAGTATCTATGGAACACTGCATTAATTCACACATCACAGTGTTTAGTGTTCGAGTTACCATAGTAACAGACAATCTCCAAAATATTAGCTGCTGCCATGTTAATACGTTATATTATGGTGTAAGCACGTTGTCTGCTAATACTATCGTTTCATATAAACAGCTTCGTCATGCTGGGCGATTTGAGGTTTAAATTTTGAAATTCCTGTAGCTAATTTAAACACCACTTTTGGCCTTCATGTTAACGGGAATTTCTCAAAATACTTCTTTTACAACAAGGCGACGTCGGTTGTTAAGAAATAATCTTTCATTTATCTGCATTTCTGTAGTGATTAAAATGCAATGATCAAATATTATATTTACGTTGGATGACTTCGGAAAAAAAATGGTATTTATAAACAAGCATTGGTGTTTTAATTTTTTTAACTATACTCGCTAACCATCAGTACGGTTTACATTTCGTCTGAATTCCTTAAATATTAAAGATCCCTACCATACAGCGATGAGTGTTGGATCGATAAATTCGAAAAAAAAAGGTAATATCTTCCATAACGATTGATTGATTATTGGTAAATTCGAGCTCAGTATACTTTTGCGGCTTTCAAACAATGTCCCAAAGTTCATTTCAATTCGATCTTTCGTTTAGGCTTTACCCGAACTAGAAGAGTGCAACTAAATGACCAGAACTTTGAGTTTGGTGTTCCTTGTAATCAGGCTTCGATCGCTTCCCACTCAATCCGCTCGGCCAATTACAGCTTTTTTGTATTGGTTTCATCCTTTTCTTTTTCCTCAAATAAGAATGGAGTGTATTATTTACCTACTCTTTGTGAAACGGCCCCCATTTAATATGTTGAAGCTTAAAATTCCCAGGTATGCTTTTCATGGTGTCACATTCGATGCTTCTGTACGTTCAGAACGCACGTCGATGTTTTGGTTTCAAATTTCTTACAGTAAAAACGTTATATCTTTAATGCTTATATCTGAACCCCAACGCTTACCAACCAGTTGTAACATTGTAAATGTTATTGTTTGCGTTTGTGCGTGTCATTTGAATTTTTTATTGAAACATTTATTTTCAAGATTTTATAACAACTCAGTCACAAAAAAAGTTAAATAATATTTTGCTGTCTTTGCGGGTTGAGCACTCGAGCATTCATCATTGCTCGATTCCGTACTGTTCGAGGATATCTTACCCCTAACAATTGACAGAGCGTGCTAAATCATTTTACCTCTAGTTCTGATTCAGATCCAGATATTTTATTGAGACATAGGAGGTCTATAAAACCCATGCACCCATGCTTAACTATACATTAAACTTGACCACAAACCGTACAAAGCCGTTCTACTACTGAAGATGCATTTGAAGAAGGAGAAGGAGCTTTGCTGTAGTATAACGATGCTTTCATCAACACCTAAGAATAAATGTAGGGATTTAAGACTTAAAGGTTAATCCTCCCTCTGCCCCCCACGGCAGTTGAACCAATCTGACTATATGAAAAGGACACTATTCCTGACCATTTCCTATCTAACAGATTTAGTTTGGGAACTATCGGTTCGCATACTTTTTTAGTTATGAGCATACGAAGAAGTAAGAAGTTCGTCAAGAAGTTTGCCAAATGATAAATGAGTTTGACACGTTTTAACACTGGTTTTAGTTTCCACCAATAGGGTGCTTAGGTGGAATGGCTTATGTACCAGTCAAGGAGTTCCCCAAAGGGCCGCTTGGTTTTATTTGGCGTGGGCCGGTGACCAGCACGAGCTTAAACAAATCAATTAAAAACGCTAGCGTGAGTAGGCGTGTCCCGAAGTGCAAAATACTAGCGGCACTATTCAACTTGCCATAAATGAAGCTAAGACGTAGCCTGCAAACATACCGCATACTTTGGCGCACACGTGCAAACGGTGTGTACTTTGGAAACATAGAAAACGATGAATGTGATATGCTGAATGTGTTATTGCCATTAATCGTACAAAACCTACACGCTTACTTGTTGTATAAGATACGTACTCCTTTAATTTAGTTCATCACAGTTAACAGCGTTCGTGATCGCATATGTGAGGTTTTTTCTTTTCTCTCACATGTTCTCTCTCTACGAAACGTGTTATAAAGCTAAATAAATTTCTTCCAGAATGTGAAAAAAGTACTACAGTAGCCGGCTACAGTAGTGACGTACCATAAAATATTTCAACTTCTGGGGCCCCGGACCGCACTGTGGTAGCAACGAGCCCCCCCCCCCCCCCCCCCCCCCCCCACCCGCCCATCGACGCCGGCGGGGGGGGGGGGGGTGCAAGGCACCCAGGACAAGGAGGCAGGTGACCCAAAATTCGTGAGTCAGCGGTGCTAAAGTAACGAAATTCAATTTTTGTTTAGTCATGGCTGGTAGCGCCTTTGTCCCCATAATTCTTCACTTGTTGAGGAGAGGCCCAACATTTTGCCCTTGCACCGCTCTTTTGAAAAAGCTAGTTGCGGCACAGATCCGAAAATGTTCCCTGGCTGCACCACTACAGCTTTATTAACAAAACGATACGCTTTTGTTGTTAGATATTTTTGTTAGAATATCAAACGTTCGTTAGTAAATTTACTTTCCATTCAACGCATTTCACTGGTTCCTTTTTCATCACAATTGAACATTTCCAATATGTCTGGGCCATTGGAAAGAATTTCCCTGGCTTGTTGGACTGACTGTTACGCCCTTGTTATCATGCGATGCCAGTTGTCGATTTGAGGAATTAAAGCTGGTAACTAATGGACATTTTTTTTCTGAAATATAGGTCATCAAATCCGACCTGCTTTAATCCGACGTGGTGAAATAGTTACTGAGATAAATTTTTTTTTTGAAATTTTGTGCTTTAACATTAGCAGTCTGCAACGTGAGATTTTCTCTCCTTGCACATTGTTGCTAAACCTAACCAGAAGCGAATAAATATATAAACACGGCTTTAGGACGTGGGAGTGTCCATGTTGTAATTATTGTTTCATATTCTATCTCTCGTCACACGGTCAATCTGGGCAAGAAGCTGTTGGTTTTGTTTCGCAGATACAGGCCAGTTGATTCAACATCACTAGAATCTGATTTTTCCAGGGTAGCACTAAAAGGCATCAGCTTTCCACAGGCGAATGAACAGGCATTAAGTCGGGAGGCGAAACACGCGATTTCTGCCTCAGTCGGCCTTGGCTTGCAGTAGCCATCTGCTTCGCCACTTCACGCTCGTAGAACGCTATTGCAAGCGTATGTGCTGCATGCCTGGATTAATAGTAACCGGAGTGGTATTTTCCGCATCTATCTACTAGGTTAAAACCTATATAACGTTTCTTTTTTAACATGGGTTATCCGATGAAATAGTTACGATCAGTCGTTCCAAATTTGACCACATGGGGTAGCGACTATGAACGAGAGATGGAGCCTGCGGTAATATTATCGTCGACACTCCCTTTCATCCTCCTCCTGACCTAACCTAAAGCCATAAGTGGCACACCTGGTACCACTGGTCTTGTGCTTTGGACCTCATTATTGTTGCTACAGCTAAGTAAAGCTACAGAATATATCTGGATATCATGTTATTATTATCTTGTATTAAATTATGAATTTTAATAATTAATCTAACCTTGGTTTGGTTCTGGCACATCATACTCCTGGTGATGTCATCACCACAGGAGGGAGATGGTGGCACTAGGGGCTCATGGCACTTATACTGTGGCTCCATCTACGAACTGCTCTTGTTAACAACCCTCCAGGGGCTCCCCTCCAGTTGCACCTCATCCTAGGAGCTAGACCGTAATTACCAGCAACTCTTCAACCATATAATGCAGCCTAGTCTTGCCAATTTCTAGAGCAGTTCTTCTGAACCAGTACTAACATCTACAGGGATAAAAAAAACCACTTGGCAATGTAAATAAACCGTTGAGTTAATCTACAAATCGTTTATTCACCTTCTTGGTGCAGGCCAGCGTTGCGTAAATTGTCTATCGGCCATTTGCACAATTCATAGATCTTTTCATAGATGGAGCCACAGTATGTCCCATGAGCCTCTAGTACGATCAGTCCCCTCTTGTGATGATGACACCGCCAGCAGTGTGTTTGGGTTTGTGTGTTTGTACAGTGTGGTTGTGCAAATCTCTTCAATTTACGCCATTCCGAACGCACTAAGGTTATCCATTTAAGCTTACTGTCCATAAGGATAGCCTGAATTGCCGTGCCCAGTTTTTCTCTCACCGGATTTTGAATTGTTGGAATCCGCTCCAGACTGCTGTTGCCTCTGCAGTTTCGTTGACATCCTTCCTTCGAATGTTGGAAGAGTGTAATCTTAAAAAATATTTTCATAGCTTTTAATTTTATTTGTTCTTTTGGGGGTCAAAACAACAAAATATGTACTGCTTTCTCGGATATTGGATTTTGTTCTAGTGCATTTGTTGTGTCGTTGTGCGTTTTAAAATTGTTGGTCAAATGTTGGTGGTTTTTGCTGGACCCTTTTTGGTCCCCTTTTCCCTTTCTTGGAAATAAACATTTTACTTACTTACTTACTTACCCACTGTAATAACATGATATGATATCAAGTTAAATTGATATTAATGAACAAAAACGGAACGTTAAATGTTTAGAGTAAGGATCTAAAAGTCAAAACCTAGAAGGAACACGGACAAGCTTTGACAGTCAGGGTCTAGGTGTAAAATTTGTCAGTAAGAGGCTGGAAAGCATTAGACCCTTACTACCCGGTGGTTAGATTAGTTCTAGTCTCTTCGGACTGAACGTGTGTATGAACGGTTGTAGCAGGTTTTCTTTGTTCTTAGAATAAATATTGTTTGGAACTTTAATAACACAATTTTCTTGTGAAGTTTGGCATTTTGTCTTTTGATGCTTTCGAATTTTTATTATATTTCGTAGAGTTATGGTAGAGAATTACCATAATGCTGTCTGCTACGAATATGCTGGCATGTTACTAAATTGAAAAATAATTTTCAACGTAAAGCAAAGCAGGAAACGTATAACCATACTACCACTTGATCATCACATGGGTCATTGTAGGATGATTTCCAGTTTTTCGTGAAAATGTATTTATTGCTGACCACTGGGTAGTAAGGGTCTAATGCTTTCCAGCCTCTTACTGACAAATTTTACACCTAGACCCTGACTGTCAAAGCTTGTTCGTGTTCCTTCTAGGTTTTGACTTTTAGATCCTTACTCTAAACATTTAACGTTCCGTTTTTGTTCATTAATTCGTGTTACTTTTAGAATTGCAGCTAAACTGTAAAACAGTGCAGTTGACGGTCAAAGCTGATAGTTTAACACAAGAGACCCTAGGCTGACCCTTACTAGTCTGGCTATCGCCAATGGTAACAATAGAAACAAATCCTTTAATCTTCAGTCTATGTCTCGCAGCTGGAGTTTGCTAATTGGTATTGTTGCATAATAACAATGTTTAAAACAATGTAAAACAATCAAACTGGTGGTTTAGAGCTCCGTAACCCCTGAACCACTTGACCAATTAGAAAAGGCCTTATGAAAAGGGCACATCTACAGAGCAATACCTGTAAAATGAGCTGAGAACCAGCTTTATAGGACAAATGGTTTGACCTGTAGAGAGGACAGACGAAAGTATCCCCAGAACAACAACAACAACAACAAGAAGCTGAACAAGAAGTTGTCTATTTGGCCCCTGTCTGCATCTCGGGTTTGGCTGGACCGAATTTCACATTTTTTGGACTGCAGACAGGCCTTTACTAGTCAAAGCTAGATTCCAAATTTGGTTTAAATATGTTTACTTTTGACGGAGTTATAAGCACTCAAAGTTGAGAGTTTAACACAGAGGTCCTAGGTCGACCCTTACTAACACTGGCTATCGCCAGTGTTAATATTGATATCATTCAAAGCAAGAGAACACAGATGGTACTACGTGCTTCAAAATAATCTCTAAACTAGCAAAACAATTTTTGTGTCACGTTAACTACGCTAAGGTCAGCCAGTATTGTCGAAATTCAATTCCATCTCCCATTTTTTCAACCGCAAAAATTGTCAATTTGAACAGTTCTAGTACTGAAATTATTCGAATGATCTAAAAATGAAAAACAGTTTTCTGGTATTTTGTCAGTTTTCACTTATGTGTCCAATTTTGTAACGATCCGTATTGATGCATAATTACGGACTACTATCTAGACTCACGCTAGTGTGTCGCTCCAAGTTAGGCAACAAACATCACAACAAACTTCAAATCAATTCAATTGTCGAGGTTGTAAACCATTGTCTCGCGACGCCATTGCGTCAGCATCTTTATCTTGAAGCATACAGTTGGGCACATTTCAGGTACTTGGGGAAAAAGAATAATGCGGTACAAAAGCTTAAATTGTGTTGAAATCGAGAGCAATGACCCACCTGACAAAAAATTAACTCGTGTTTGAATGCCAGCTATGCTGCTTTCAATGCAAAATCTGCCCCTCAATAACGTTGAAAATGTGTCACTACCTAGCTAGGTAGGTAGCTAGCTAGTCCGCACATCCCCATGTTAAATCCCATAGGGTGATTATTCATCGATTCCGAGATAACGGGAAGGCTTCCAGCTATGAAATTGGACGAATGAGTGCACTACAATACAAACTGCGTACCTTTTATGGTTTGGAGCCTGGGGGCGTAACAGGGATGGCGTTGGAGGGCGCGTAAGTACGAAAATATTGTTTTAACCATTGTTAGTATTGTCGGTATCGTCTCTCATGGGAAGGCCAAAGTTCCGACAATGAGAACGTGTATATACGTATGTACCTAGGCACACAACAACGTTGCAAAGAAATTGTATTCACGTCCAATTCACGAAAAATAAACCAAGTGTGAAAAAAAGCAAAATAAACAAAGCCAAAAACTGGTAGGGAGGCCACCAAGTTGAGTGGTTCGGCCCTTCAAAAGAGTGATATCAACACACCAAAACTAACTAAATGCAACAAATTACAACAAAATTAAAACCAAAAGCCAATAAAGAGGTGACTAAGTTGAGAATGGTTCGGCCTATACGCAAAAGGTAGTAGCACATTGTTGAAAACCAATTTCTTGTTGACGTGGCACTTTATTACTCGTCTGAACGGTAGTGGAGTCGAGTCAATACACAATTAAAAAAAGGAATGATATCGTATCGAAAACCAAAACTGGTAAAAGGGGCCGCCAAGTTCCGAATGGTTCTGTCCTTCAAAGGAGTGATATCAACACACCAAAACATTCGCCAACTTAATCGCACCGAGTAATACTTTGGACGTTAAATGAAAACTTGAACATTGCTACCGAAATTAGCAATGTTCTAGTTTTCATTTAACCTTCGAATTATTAAGCGGTGCGATTAACTTGGCGAATGTTTTGGTGTGTTGATATCACTCCTTTGAAGGGCCGAACCATTCGGAACTTTGCGGCCCCTTTTACCAGTTTTGGTTTTTGATATGATATCACTCCTTTTTTTAATTGTGTATTGACTCAACTCCACTACCGTTCAGACGAGTAATAAAGTGCCACGTCAACAAGAAATTGGTTTTCAACAATGTGCTACTACCTTTTCCGTATAGGCCGAACCATTCTCAACTTAGTCACCTCTTTATTGGCTTTTCGTTTTAATTTTGTTGTAATTTGTTGCATTTAGTTAGTTTTGGTGTGTTGATATCACTCTTTTGAAGGGCCGAACCACTCTCAACTTGGTGGCCTCCCTACCAGTTTTTGGCTTTGTTTATTTTGATTTTTTTCACACTTGGTTTATTTTTCGTGAATTGCACGTGAATACAATTTCTTTGCAACGTTGTTGTGTGCCTAGGTACGTACGTATATACACGTTCTCATTGTCGGAACTTTGGCCTTCCCATGAGAGACATAGGGCAGACATAGGGCCTTAGGGCTTCGGGCAGATGACCAGGAGTGGTTAACGCTCGTTAAACCCTTTTTTTTAGCCCATGAGAGACGATACCGACAATACTAGGCTAACAATGGTTATAACAATATTTTCGTACTTACGCGCCCTCCAACGGCCCCTTTGGAGCCGTTTTGGTTTTTGATGTGATATGATTTACTGTATAATACTAGGGAATTGTGCATTTATATGTCAACATTTTCGTGGTTGGCTTATTTCCAACTTTCTTTTAGAAAATTTAGGTTTTGATCAGTTGTTTCTAAATAATAACCATTACTTACGTTTCCTTTGACTGCACAATAAACATGAGAAATCCTAATAACAATCGCAACACTTTAAAATACCCAAGTCTGCACATTGTGAGTGTGGTGAGGACTTTCCACACACCAGTAACCTAAATCCAAAAGAGCTGATCTGGATATGTGTTGACGAGAAAATCGCTCAATATATTCTCAGTTTAGCTTTATCGCAGTATCCATAACTACATGAAACAACGTTTTATTTTCCAGTGAAAGCGCTTGGACAATATAGCAAAGCATGACAGAACAAAGAAACTATCGATAAGTTTTCCACAACACTGTCATACAAAGTGAGCTGTTTGCGACAAAAATTCGTGTCTACTTTTTTTTTTTTTTTACACGTTGGGCGTGATTGATGTTGTCTTTCATGATGTCGGTTTCAACGATCAATTTGCAGTTGGTTGGGAAAAAGCAACAATAAACTGACTGAGATTTTCATCCTAGCCGAGCGGTAATAGAGCTCGGTCTAGATGATTAAGAAGATGGACTGTAGAGACCAGTATTCACATTTGACTAACCAAAACTTTTGCAAGCACATATAGAAAAAAAGTTTCAACTTTCAGCCAAAACTCACACACTGAGGTCTTTCTTTGTTCCATTTTGAAATCAGTGATGGAAGTGAATCATTTTTTATGACCCATGACCCACCGATCCACTCGAGCCCTGACCGGCGACCCACTCGAGCCCTAACACACGACCCACTTGACCCACCTTCCGTGACCCATCCCACACTATAATAAATAATACAGTATGCAAATAATACGATATGCAATTTGGGTTTTTAGCCTTTGGGGGAAACTATTTTTGAGACAAATTTTTAAAGAGCACTAGTAAGACTAATGATTACCGTAAGATTACCGCAGGTCGGTGGGTGAACGGTCTTCACCCATGACTCACTTGACCCACAATAAAAATGTGACCCATCTGTCCCACTGATTCGGCGACCCATGGGACAGTTCCATCTCTGTTTTTGATATTAGAGTTAATCTGGTCGTTAAAATGAAAGGGTACCCTGGCAAACTTCATGCCAGTATGTGCTCGCCAGGGAAGTATGAGAGAATACCATGCTCCTTCAGTGACTATGGGATTTATTCTGGCTTATTCTCTACATTATTTGTAACCCCTGTGATGATAAGGAAAAGACTGAGCAGTGTACGTATGCAGTGAACTGAGCCATTGTTTCATCTTGGATCTGGTTTGTTTTGACTCAGTTCTCTACATACCCTGCGATGAATGAAGGGTTACTGATTCATGCTCCTGGGTTCCCCTCCCCTAAAATTTCGTTTTTCTTCAAAAATTTCTGGTTAAGTTCAAAATTGAGTCGATTGATCTACCGGGGGTAGTTTGCTGCAGAAGTCGTAAGCCAAGAAACTTATTTTAAAAATAACAGTTAGGCCCATTAAAACCACTTACTATAATAAGGAAAATGACTCGTCTGGGATTGCTAATCCTTCTACAAGTAATTCTTTATGTGCGATAGGCCTACATATTTGTTTTAAGTGAATTCTTCCCAAGTTTTCACAGAAAATCGTACAAACTCAACACTTCTCAACACATTTTGAAGTTGCTTTGTCACTCTGAATCCCACGTCTATTGTCACACTTAAGTTTTTTTTTTTTGCAGTTTTGTTTTAAAAACTGGGTGTATTCAGAATTATGGAGAGGAAGACCCTTGTCCGGGTATTGCGTTTAGTGTCCGTCAGTGTCCGTCGTTAGTATAATTGCTAGTCTTTGTAGACCAGTTTCTCCTTCTCTACAAGCGAGGCAAACTCAGTGTTGTTTCTCTGCTTCACTTATTGCAACTTTACGTTTTCCGTTGCAGTTCCCTTTCTTTCTGGTTTTGTGATTCATATTAATCTTCTCAGGGCTCCATTCTCACCCCTTTGACGAAAAACTAGCTAAGTGGGAGGAAGGTCTAGACTGAGTTGGGAATTTTAGGATCCACTTTAAATTTAAGCTAGATTTGGGACTGAATGAAACAATCCTATTTTGGGCCTAACCAGGGAAGCCGCCCTAACTAAGGGTTCGGTAAAAGCAGGCTTACTAAAGGCTTAAGTAGCCAAAATTCCCCTAAGTAGCAGACCTCGCAAGGGTCGAAGAGGACCAGCCGGGTGGCTGGCCCAAAGGCTAACTGATTTTGCACGCTGGCTCCGTTTCTTAAATACGGTTAGGTTACCCCTGACAACCGCTCAATAACAATGGTATTATGGGAAATGGAAATTAATAGCAGGTTTTAGAGGCTGGAAATGGAAATGAAGTTACAATAACCTATGACAAATTAAACAGATAAAGACTTAATTGGTCATGGGGCCCAGCAAACATAACAACATACACGATCTGCAACACCCTTTTATGCTAACGATATTATATACCTTATTGTTATTAGTATCATCTCTGGGTAAATTTTTTACTTATTGCCATTCAGTCGGAATCTCCTCATTCCTTATCTGTGTTTATTCTTCTGGGCAATACACGAAACATCACAAAATCCCAGATTCTCGCTGAATAATAATAAAAGCGCAGTTTGGCTGAAATCTGGCCTCATCCACAATGAATATTTAAAAACAGCTTTAATTGTTCGACTTGTTGATACTTAGGTCTCTTTTTCCAAAACATTCGCTTGAATGAACGAGTCAAGACAACACTAATTACCACATTACTGGGAAACAGGCTTTGGGTCTATGAAAATGGAACGTATTGAAGAAATACACTTTTAATTATTTATTTATGTTCACATTTACGCCTTTGCCGATTTGTTATTCTACTTAAAATTAATTGAAAAGTATTAGTATTATTTAGTAATATTTCAAGTTCTTTTCAATTTGAAGGAAAGTAAGGCTCAAACTGCTGCTTAACCGACTGTGAGGATCTCGTTTTCCGGTTTTAATAATTTCAATTTTATTCATACCACTGGCAAGCTCTCATCGACGTAATTTTGAAAAAAAAGTGGACAGGTAGAGGCGGATGGGCCCAGAATGCAGCTGCAGCATGTAACAATGGTGCAACAATAGTTGAGGCACACTGGTTCGAATTGTAGCTCACTCGAACACGAAGCAATGATGGTAATGCCGGGAATGTAACATTGCCGTTGTATCTTGTTTATTGACATAGAACCCATAGCTTCGGGCCTCATTGCTCTAGAATAAAAACCGTTAAACCGTTAACTCGTTACAGAGAAACCAAAAAAATGGTTTTGATTTTTTTTTTAATCTTCAAGTTTTAAACCATAGGGTGTGAAGTCGTTTAATTTGAGGCCTTCGGTCTCAAAATTGGGTGGCCAACATGATTGAGTGACTTATTTCCTTATTCAATGCGAGCTTCGGGAAGCCAGTTGAATTATTTCAACGATTGTTTGTCAAGATACTATTTATTTTTCTTTATTTTTTTATTTATGAGTTTACAAGACCCGAAGCCTGTCGCTCTAATTACTACACTAAACTTAAGCCGTCCGCGCACTGAGTGACTTGGACGCGCGGCCAGGTCGCTGCAGCCAATGAGAATGCTGACCGGTTATGTAAAACCACGCACTAACAATTTTTATTGGCTGCAGCAACCTGGCCGCCCGGCCAAGTCGCTCAGTGCGCGGGCGGCCTTAACCTATGCCTAAACCTATACAAGCTCTTCAGAGGAAATAGGAGGAGCCGGGGGAAAAAAGGGAGAAGGAACATAGCACTCCAAACAATACTGCATGATACTGCACGTGCCTGCAACAATCCGAACCAACTACCCATCGAGCTGACACATGCTAAATCTAGATACACGCTAGTGTGTTGCCATCAAATAATAAACAAGGGCCAAAGCTTGGGCGGAACCTGAACACCAATTCGTATTTCTAACGTTCCTTTTTTCACAAACAAAACTGGGTAGATAGTGGACATACCGTACTCATGATAGCCCAAACCGTACCAATTAAAACAAAAAAGAAGCGAAAAGCCAACAAATTAACTAAACAAAAAACGGCTTCGTCGTTTAAAAAAAAAAGTATTAGAGCTCGTATTCCCATACTCACAGTTGTGAACGTAAACGAATAAAAACGGGTTAGAGTTCACTCGAACGCAACAAACTATAATTTGAACTCCAATTCCAGTGAACAAGGATTGTGGCATGTCAGCCTCCATGCATTCATATAGATCATTAAGCAAACAAAAAACGGTTGGATAAAAAAAAAATATACCCACACAGTCAAAATACAATACATACACACAAATCAAACAGAACGAAAATCTAACCCCTCCAACACACGCAAAACCGACGCCATAAATAGCAAAACGTCGACAAAATCAAAAGATGAAAAATAGTACAAGAATGAACACTTAATTACTCACACGAACTAGAACTAAAACATCATCAAACATAGGCAAACAAATCTTCTGTAACTAGGAGTCTGCTTGTTTCATAATAAACGCACACAAAAAACACGTAGAGCCACTCGCACAAAACACAATTAAAATATAAAACAACAATACACAAATTACACAAATTACACAAACATTAAACATTTCAAACACAAACTGCGTTTTCCTTCTGACATAACCACTGTGTAAAAACAGTCTTTGTTCCCAGGAATTGGAGTTCAAATTATAGTTCGTTGCGTTCGAGTAAACTCTAAGCCGTTTTATTCGTGTACCTTCACAGCTGTGAGTATGGGGATACGAGCTCTGATGCTTTTTTTTTTTTTATAAACGACGAAGCATTTTTTTGGTTTAGTTAATCAGTTTGGGTTTTATAAAGTCAAAATCGGTCGAAAATTGTCATAAATACCTCATTTTGACCGGAATAGAATTTTCAAGAAAAATTGCTGCAACCCACAAGCCGAGCTCAAGTATACATTGCACACTAGGCTTATATACATTCTTTGAAGAGCCGTTGCTCTAGATTGAGAATCTAAGGTACTTTTCTTTGTTTTCTAACTATTTTTTAAGACGCCGTCACGGTTAGTTTTCACATTCTCGCCAATTAATTATTTTTCGGGGGTGTCAGAGGGTTAGTGTTGCAGAGGCCCATAGCCTTTTCGTTTGGGATCCACAAATCGGCGGCCCGTATTGAAGCTACGAAGCAAATTCTAACATTGTGTTCGAGATTATTTTTATCATGCGTCATGGTGTAGAGAGTTTGGATAATCACGGTAACGGGGAATTTTGAAACTGTTACACGAAGACGTGCTAATAATTCGTACTGCAGTATTAAAAGGTTTAACTGCTGTATATAATTTCGTTTAATATAAACTGCTTCTTCATACAACGACGATTTAAGCGTGGGTACTAACTTCAACTATTGCATGGCAACTGCTCAAAGGGGACAGCTGTTGCTCGGCTGCGTACGTCACGCGATGACTTTGAAGCCCTAACCAGACTGGCTGCTCGCGGCTGCACGCCGACGCAGAATGGTGTAAAAAAGACTTCAATATTCGTCCTTAACGCAACACCAACCACACGATTACTGCAATTTTGACCTTGTAGGCACGTAGTTACGCATCGCTTCGCACGAAATTGTCTTCTGTCTGGAGAGGGCTTAACTCGCCCACCTCCACTGTTGCAGCGTACGCTGATAGCACGAACATTGGTCGATCGAAGCAGGCGTTAATGCGTGACTGGATTTGGATTTTTCGTGTCTGTTTAATATGTTTGTGCAAAGGAAAGGGGGAAAGAAGCCAAATAGGGTAAATCATACGCTAGATATAACGTAGTACAATAAGCCACTCTTATGCACTTACGTTTCGTCGGAGTGGCATGACCCGGATTCGAACTGGCTACCCAATTCGTCCCCAGGTCACTAGCATAGCGCCTTTATCGGCATGGCTACTCCATCACTGACTGAAAGATGACTTACTGAATCAGTTATAAAGTCACGCCGGTGACTAGGGCTCCATTCGACCGAAAATGTTTGTGGTCACGGCAATAGAGAAGGAACACAAATGAACACAAGGGTTCAATGAAGGATTAAATCTAGACACATGCTAGTATGTCGCCGTCGAGTAACAGTAGATCATCCGATGGTGGACATCCGATTGTTAAAAGATTGATTGTTGATTAAAGAAAGGCGGCCTCACTAGAAGACTGTGTCAGAGCCGAACTGAAACAAGCTTATACCCGATTTCAGGATACCGGTATAAATTCCCCATGCGGTAGAAATCTTTGCAAATCGTTTTAATCAGTTGTCCTAGGTCCTCAACATTACAACGTGGGAACGTGTTTTTTACTGGAGAAAAAGTGCCCTCAATAACGTTGATTTGTGTTACTAGTAACTAGATTTTTGTGGAGACCTAAATTTTTTGTGGAGGCTTGAATTTGTTGCCAGGGTTTAACTAACATTTTAATTTTAACGACTCGGACTAGTGTAAGTGGTTTACCCCTGCTACATCCCAACTACTCTGTGGTTAAATTTATTTAATGCACGGTGGTGACGTCACGCTAAAACATCCCCATGCTAAAAGTGTAGTCGTTATATACGGTTCATGTTAAAACCCACACACGTCACAGTTGGTTAATTTTGATAACCCACACTTTTTTGATAATCTAACACTTTTTACGAAGGTCTACACAACCCCTGCTCCACCACGTGACTTATGATCCGACTTTTTAAAATTACAGTACACAACACAAATGCAACCAGCATAAACAGGCACATTTACAACTTGCGACACATTTCTTTCTAGCCTACCACGAAAAAAAAAAAAACCCCACGTACTATGCTAGACCCCCACCCACGGAGGAATAGCCCAACCCTCTTTCGTTCCGACGGTACGAAAAATAGGCTACTGACACTTTGAAATACACCTAAAAACCTACGAGACTCAAGCGAATAGCGCATTTTCTGTGCTCATCTTATTTAAACTATTAAAGTAGAAAAAAAAGACAGTTTTACCTTAAACACAAACATCGGTATTACGCAGCGTCTCTCACCTTCGGTCGGCCTTCATACACAGGAAGCTTCCAACCCCGTTTCTAAACCGGAACTTCCGTTCAGGAATTTACATAAGTCGCATGTAAAAAAAATCTTAAATTCTTGAAACAAGTCTTTAAAAAACTCTAATAACACGATAAATTAGCTCGACGTCACACCTTAGCATTAAAATACATACCCGTGAGTCCTTGTCGATTTAACGGCTATAATTACTCTTGATCTCGAAACATTCGAGGTCATCCGATTTTCAATCTGTTTTCGCAGTTTGTCATGTTTGATGCTCACGTACAATTTTGTAATTCACTTTTGTGCTCTATCTTGCGCCGTTTTAAAGATAGAATGCGGATGACCTTGAACGCTGTTTTCAAGGTCAATGAAAATATGTTCATTGGCTTTGCCATATATGACTTTTATTACAAATATGTCTTCAGAATTAACATAGGACCGAATTAACGGCAGTTATTTGCGTGTGACCACACTTTGCCTCACCCTGTGTATAATTCGCAGGCTCCCATGTTAATTCTCATAGGGTATAAAAACACCTGTACTGCGATTGACTTCTTGTGAGCCTTTGTCTTTCCCGTCTTTAACTTCGAACTATTAGTTTGTGCGATTAACTTGGTTAATAGGATTAACCCTGGCGCCCTTTCTCTGGTTGAATGATTTCACTACTTTCAAAGGCCGACCCTCTTTGAAAACTTGGCGGTTTCACTTATACAATTTTTGGTTTTGGGTAAATAAATCCAAATCGCTGTAAATTATACTATAAAGGAAAGAGGAAAGAGTGTGATTTTTGCTATTTGGCTTGTTTTTCTCTTTCCTTTATGTAATTTACATCGATTTATGTTTATTTATTTATATGTTTGTGTGTCTGTGTGTGTTTTTTTTTATTGCTTAGGACTCAATAAAATTCGCAATTTTTGTTCTGAGTTGGTTAACATTTACTGACGTGACATGGGAGCTTCGATGCATGAAGTTAAGAATTGAAATTTCTGCCTCAAATATTTGATGAGCCACCCCTAAAATTCGACGAAGAGCACAATGAGTTTCTGCCCAGTGAATATAGAAAAGGAAGGACTGCATTATAGCATCGCTCATTCGTCCGATTAATTGTGATCTTCAAAAATTAAGTTAAATGCTTAGTAAAGTGTTTACTTTCTGATTGTACTCCAAGCTAGCAGCTGCTTCATCACGCGGTACCGTACTTGCCGATGACGATACAATCATGAAGTATCATGGTTACCCGCTGTGTGTTGCCTTGGGCATAAACAAGCGCCTCCCATAACAATGTGAGTTAATTACTCCAAGATGTAAAAAAATTAAACAGGTCGGAAAGCCGACCGGGGGGGGGGGGGGGGATTGAGGCCGACGGCTCAAGAATCAAAGAAATACAGATGCAAACCTATTTACGTTGCCTTTTGGACTTACATGTCGGACTGCCTGAGTGGAAATCGAACCTACGACCTTTGCAACCAAAGGCCAAGGTCCTACCGTCAGACACGGGAGGACATCGGCCAGTGTCAGTATGGCTCAGTGGAAGTACCTCGGCCTTTGGTTTCAAAGGTCTTGGGTTCGATTCCCCGCCCAGGCAGTCTAACATATAATTCCCAAAGGCAATGTTAATAGGTTTGCATCTGTGTTTATCCAAGATGTAAGGTGTCAGATTTTAGATTCGTAAACAACACTTTTGGTCGCCATGTTGAAGGGAATTCTCCAAGCATTCTTTTCAAATATAGCGAATGTATGTTTATTATTAATGGAATCTGTTTGTTTTCTGATTTCCTGCCTTTCTGTAGGAATGATCAAATATTATAATTTCCTTGATTACCTGGAAAACGGTTCTTAGCTACAAGAAAACAAAGGTGTTTTAATTTTCCGTTTTTTTTTTTTTTAGTACATTTGGTTGCAGCAGCACGGTGTTTGCTTCGTCGGATTTCCTTACTTTTCACCATTTCAAATTTACAGTGATACGTATTCGATAGTTAATTTCGAAAGTGTAATTTCGTCCGTAATAATTTATTGGTTTACGAAAATTTCCAGCTCAACAATGCTTTAGGGTGTTTCCAACGATGTAGCAAATTTCATTTCAGTCTGACCTTTCGTTAGGGTTCCACCCAGACTACACAGGTGCAAAAAAACACCTGTCATTTTGGAATTTGGTGTACGTTATTAAGATGCGCTTCGCTCGCTCCAGTCCGCCAAAAACTTCCAATTTTGGGACACCAAAATGTGGCGGTTGTAAAATGTTGCCATCTTAGAAATAACAGTCAAGAGAAGAAGAGCGTATATCAAATTGATTAAAGAGGGAGGATTTTTTTTTCTCTTTTCTACACAGCATTGAATTGATGGGATGGTAATGCGCAGTGGAAGTAATTATTTTATCCAAGGTACAGGGATGTAAGGATTTAACAACACTGTTAGACCCTTAGATCCCTGTACTTTGCCTAAACCGTGAAAAGTTAATAATTCCTCTTTCAAGACACCTTGTTTTACACGTTATGAAATAACGGTCACTCTGATCCCCACGGCAAATTCACCTTTGGACGCCAACAGTAAGCTTTATTTCAGCCGGCTTTCCGTTGGTGTGTGTGCTGTCTGCGCTATGGGTAGATGTTGTCACCCACAATGAAAATGAACCACCGTAGCATGCAAACTTTGGCTCCGAAATGATTTTAACAAACCTTAAAAAACACATACAAAGTAGCCAACAAGTGCTGGTGAAACAACGAATTCACGACGTTTCGGTTCCAAGGTCGGAACAGTTTTCAGGTGAAGGGTTAAAACAAGTCAAACAACTTAAAAATTAAAATTAAAATTAATAAAATAACAGCAGAGCAGGGCCATGGAAATAAAACTTACAAGTCATAAGGATGCAAGGTTCCATGCTAAAAACTAAAACCAAATAAAATAAAAGTCAGCACAATTCGAAAGAATGTGCCAACAGTCACACCTAACTCACCCAAGTCTGCTGGTCGAATGAGAGAGAATATGGTCGGCTATGCTTTAAACAGTGGGTCCCTGGATTTTGATTGGTGGAAATGTGTTGATGCCAGCGTCATTGCATAACTTAATGTAGTCTTGTAGGTGATTGGCTGTAGGTATTAAGTGGTTATGAACAGGTAGTTTGGTTAAATGAATACAAAGTGTTTCCAAGTTTTCGCGTGTTTTGGTGTGAGGAATTTGAAATAAAATGTTTGTTTGCCAAACTTCGGGTTCATGCCGTTTTTTGAAAGTGTTGAACCAGTGAGTTTTCTTGTTTCTTTAATTTAAAGTTTGATTTGTCGGAACTAAGTCATTTACATATTTCCTGTTTACTTTGGCCTACATAGGTGGCTGTGCATCCAGAATGGGCACATGGTATGCTATAAATGGTGTCTTTTGTAAATCTGGCAGGAATATTGTAGTATT
>JAHWFP010256944.1:33829-46735 GCA_023313725.1 Lithobius niger
CTCCTCTGCCTCAAACTGAAAACCCTCGGGATCAGTGCAACATGGTTTTCTTTTCGGAGAAAACCGTGTTAAGAGCTTTAGACAATCTTAAACCGAGCGTTTCTTGTGGTCCAGACGGCATGTCAGCGTACCTCCTTAAACAAATTAGCAGACAGATATGTGTTCCAGTATCTAGGTTGTTTACTAGGTCATTTGAACAGGGAAGGCTGCCTTCAATCTGGAGCACTGCACTTGTGGTTCCTGCATTTAAAATGGGTTCTCCTTTGGACCCTACAAATTATCGACCAATTTCCCTTACGTGTGTGATTTGTAGGGTTATGGAGTCAGTTATTCGTGATACGATCATGTTATTTCTGGAAAAATATTCGATTATTGACAGAGATCAGTTTGGCTTTATGCCTGGCAGGTCTGCGTCTCACCAACTATTAATGGTGTTAGATCGCTGGTCTTTTGCTGCTGATGTGGGAGTGCCGAGCGACACGATTTACTTCGACTTCAAGAAGGCATTTGAGTCGGTAATTCATCGTAAACTAATGATGAAGGTTAGCTGTTGTGGTATTGGTGGTCAACTTTGGAGATGGCTGGAGGCATTCCTTCGAAATCGTTCACAGCAGGTGGTTGTCGTGAAGGTACGTTCCTCACAAGAAATGATATGTTGCGGGGTCCCTCAGGGGTCTGTGCTCGGTCCCCTATTGTTCATTATTTATATAAACGACCTTAAATTCGCATTTGATAACATCTACGGTTTTAAATTTGCTGACGATATAAAAATCGGGGCAGAAAATACTTGTTCAGGCCAATCTTTGGCCTTGGCGGAAGAAATCTTGCAAGTCAAGACGTGGTCCGAAACTTGGCAAATGCCACTTTCGGTGCATAAATGCCTCTCTTTCCATGTTGGAAACTCGAATGACCGCCACTGCTACTTTCTTGAAAATGCTGTCTTACCATCACTTGATGAAGTAAAGGACCTTGGCATTTGGTTTACATCAGATCTGATATCATCCCTTCATTGCCAAAAGATCTGTGCAATGGCATTTAAACGTTTGGCTGTTGTCAACAGATGCTTTATTCCAGGAAATCTGAAAACAAAAATTTGGGCATTCAAAGTGTTCGTTCGTCCCATTTTGGAATATGCATCGCCCGTTTGGTCTCCTTATCTAGCGAAGGACATTGATCTGTTGGGGGCCAGTCCAGCGTAAATTCACCAAAAGACTGCCAGGCTTACGGGACCTTCACCACACGGAAAGGCTTTCTAGATGTGGATTGTAACTATCTAGAGCTACGGAGGATTAGGTCAGACTTGGTCCTAACATATAAGATGCTTCATAATCTTACGTCGATCGATCTTCCATTTTTTGATTTTGAACCTTCGGTACACTTCACTAGAGGCCATCCGTGGAAACTTGCAATACAGGAGTCTAAAACTAATTGTAGGAAGCATTTTTTTTTGTTTGCTTCGAGTCGTCAGGATTTGGAATGCCCTAAGCTCAGAAATTGTGGGGAGAACTAGTGTGCAGAGTTTCCGCGAGTCGCTCTGCGGAGAACTCCTACACTCATTCCTGGTCAGACCGAATTAAATAGGAGTTTTTTAGATTAGGCCCGGAGTAAGCGGCTCACCGCCCTTCCGGCTCCTGACCACATTATGTGGCAAATTTTATTTTTATTATTATTATTATTACTTCTTTTACTCAACTGAATCACAGTTATGATATTAACAATCACTGTGATTCAGCTAACTAGTGGTGGTATTCCTTTTCTTCCACCCTACCCTTCCTGCCTATCCTACTCATTTTGCCCTTCCTATCCTTTACAGTACATATGAATTTCTTTTTATCGTTTCACCAAATCCATTTATTGTCAAGACTGGATGTTTGTGGCACCTACGTCTGTCGTGCAACACAGGTTGCAACAAACTGATATTTATTTATATATTTGTTGTTGTTTGTTTATTTATTTATTTATAGTAATGTGTACGAAACTTAACACTACACCAATTATTAATATCTGCATCAGGAACATGGCAATTTCAGATTTTCAGAATTGCACTTCACAATCTGCAAAGTATAAGCGACGCCAAAGCCGAACACTACAAACTACACTTGTATGGGATTTCTTGTAAACCAATTTAAAATTGAAAATTTAATTTATTCTATACCTGGTCTAGTGTACGCTTTTGTGTGTGCATTGTGAGCTGCGTAAGCTGCAAAGCATGAGTGACTCCAGAGCCGAACACCGTGAACCACACATCGCTTATAATTTGTGTTAATCATCAGTATGAGATATATCATCAGTATATACTTTTCATCAGTATTGTTCGCTTATTTTAAGCATTGTTTTTCTTTATGTTCTGTGCCCCTTAGCAATTTTGTCATTAGGCTAATTCAGTTAGGTTCTATTCTTCTACCGGTTTCTCCTCATATCATTAATTGGATCGCCCTTCCCTACGCTGCCACCGCTACTAATTGTGCAACCTGATCCTGTTGTAAAAAAGGAAGTTGCCGAATTAACGTCCTTTTCAACTGCTAACGTTATCTCTGGGAAAGTGAGAAAATATTATTTGTTTAAGTAATAGTCATTGGTGAGAAAGTCATGGTTACTGAGCATTATAGGGCAGCGTCAAGTGACGTCATATTGGCTACGAGACACCATTTGGAGGTAATAACTACAAGGTGCACTAGATTAAATGCAACGGACAACAACGGCACGTCTAGTCAATTGAGAGCGGATTTCCTAGGCTTAAAAGAACGTTGTTTTCTCCAACAACAAAAATCGCGCATTATAGGCTTAAGAAATCCAGCCTAATAGCATTGGCTTCAATAAGATGATCTTCCTTCCTCCCTCCAGTGCTCCTTGTAGCTAACCCAGTTACTGGCTCCACCATAGAGTTATACACAATAATACTACGTCGTGTTGAGTGCCCTATACCTCAGCTGCGATGACAAGCCCGAGAGTGGGCAATCATTGCAGATTTTCTCACCAATAACTAGTTTAAACGACGGTTAGGACGTCAAGCTAACCAGTATTTAATTAACTAGTATTTTGTGTAACTTATTTTGTGTTTGTGAAAATATCGATATGAATGAAGGTCATTCCATTTTAGTTTGTAGAGGGAGATGAGTGAGAGTTAGACGGACGCATCCGTTAGTTGGAAGCTCAAGTTTTCGGAGCAGAATGGTGGGAGTGAAAAAATTCGATAGGGCACCAGCACGGATTGAAGGATTCCATGCAGGACATTCGGGCACGGTAAGTAATTCTTTTTGTACGTTTGCAGTTCGAGAATTGTTTCAAGAAATACGGCAATATGTATATCGATATGAATGAAGATCATTCCATTTAAATTGTGGAGGAGTGGGCGGAGGGGGGGGGGGAGGGGTTAGACGGAGTGAATAATTAATAGATATAATAATAGCATTTTATTGCTCGAAAAGAGCAAAACAGCAAGTAAGGGTTCCCTGCGGGACCATTAATAACTTATCGTAAAAGTTACATAATTAAAAACATGGTAAAAAAGAATCATATCAAGAGATACATCGTCAAACGTATAAAAACAGTTTCCATACGAAACTTCGACAGGTGCCCAATTTAGGATTGCTTTTAAAAAGATTAGTTGGAAGGGGAGAAGGATAAAAAATTCAGGGACAATTATCGGGACGGAGAAGGTGTACCTTTAAGCACTGCCCGTTCAACAATTTTTTTTTAATATTAAGCGATGAGGCCGAGAAAATGCTATCACTCAAGGAATTCCACACAGGGTGACTCATACAGCGAAGAAGGATTTCCTACAGTTAAGATTAATTCTGGGGACCACAAGCTTAAATCGGTGGTCCCTAGTTCTCGTCTCGGTACTAATTTCAAAGAAGGGTAGCTCAAGCGGTAGCTCAAGCAATGTATAATTTTGTAAGTTAAAATTAAATCTGCCTTAAGTATGCGCAGTTCAAGTGTGTCTAATTTTAAGATTTTCAAACGTTCGCAATACGGCTTCTTACTCAAACCGGGAAGGGATTTTGTGTATCGCCTCTGGACAGATTCAATGTGATCGATATCTTTTAGAAAGCTCGGCGACCAGACCTAGCATGCATACTCGAGTATTGGGCGGATGTATACCTTGTATGACCAGAGCTTAGTATTTAAATTTCCAGACGTGAAGCAGCGATGGACGATGGCTAATCTGCGGTTGACCATCATTGTAATGTAATTGCAGTGTATCGAGACCTTGAGATCCGGTTGGAACCAAACTCCGAGTTCCTTATACTTTTGTGTAGCAACTTTTAAGTTCGAACCACCGACAGAATAATTCAGATAGTTAGTTGCTTTACCCACACAGAAGCTCAGGCACTTGTCCTGAGAGAGCGGTAGTTGCCAGACATTTGACCAAGAAAAACGAGGTCAATTTCACGTTGCAGCTGAAAACAATCAGCCTCCGAAATTATTTGGGCTTGCAACTTTAAATCGTCAGCAAATTTTTCTTGATTTACCAATGAGTTATTACAAGTAAGATCGTTAAGGAAAAGGACAAATAACAGTGGACCAAGGACCGATCCCTGTGGTACACCACTGATACTTTTGTAAAATCAGAAAACTCCTCGTCGATGACTACTCGTTGTGTGCGACCGGTAATGAACGCTTCGATCCATTCCAGCAATTTTCCGTCAAATCGTAAAACTTCAATTTAGAAAGCAGTTTCGAGTGCACAACCGATTCAAAAGCTTTTTTGAAGTCAAACAGGATAATGTCTGTGCTAATTCCAGTGTCCAAAGCCTCGCTCCATTTATCCAATGCTGTCAATAGTTGTTGCACTGCAGACCGACCTGGCAAAACGCCAAATTGGGCATTGTTTATGATGTTGAACCGGTTGACGTGTTGCATCATTACATTTTGAATAAGAGATTCCATTATTTTACATGGCACGGAGGAGAGTGATATAGACTGGTAGTTCTTGGGATCCACTGGGTTACCTTTTTTAAAAATAGGCACTGCCGTGGCCGTTGACCAGATGTTAGGCATAACAACTGTTGAAAATGAAAGGGAAAAAAATTGTTTTAGGGAGCTACAAGTTAGGTGCAAATTTGTTTATAAAAATACGCGGAAATGCCCTTGGGACCGATAGAGTGGCTTGGTTTTAAATGTGTCAATGCGAATAAAATATTTTCCGATGTAAAGGTGACACTCGCACAATTTTCATTTATTGAGTCGGCACTTCCCGTAATTTGTAGCGGTTGCTGTTCGTTATATTTAACCCCATTTTTAGAGAACTCCCGGTTTAGTACCATTGCTTTCTCAACGGGGTTAGTTATTAGTGCGCCATTTACCCTTAAAGGTGGAATGGTACGTGTCGATTTAGTTTTCTGACGATAAAAACGAAACAGTAAACTACCTTTACTTTGGTGGCAGTTTACTCACGGCAGTCTTATTACCACGTACAAGATCTTATTTCAAAACTATGGCGGCCCAAACGCTAGAGCAATTTTTGTATTAAACTCGTCCTCCCGAAAGGCCGGCCACCCTTTTAAACTTTTTCCTAAACATGTGTCCCATAATTTCGCTAAGAATTACTTCTTTAACAGAGTTAGCCCATTATGGAACTCTCTTCCACCGTTTGTTGTACTCGCACCCACTACTAATACTTTTAAAAACCGACTCGATGGTTATGTGAGGGAATCTACTGATTTTGCTGTGAGTTACATAGAATGAATTACATAGATTGAATTCACTGAGTTTCCGCTATGCGCTATTTCCTTGCGGGTACCTATTGCGTTAAATGTCAACGTTTCACGCTATGATTACTGTTATTCTGCCTATGCGTACTACCCTGTTGAGTGTTAGCCTGGTACTGTGTACTGCATTGGTTTTACTGTAGCCTTTTTTTTTGTCTTCTTGTGAAGATTGTTACCTAGGTTGTAATCTGAAAATATGTATGCTGCACAGCCAAATGGCACCACAGATGTAATTGTTATTAAAGTTAAAGTTAAAGTTAAAGTGCCGATAGATTTCCCTCCATTAATTTTTTTTCCTTTAAATGAAAAGTTCTTTTACAAATTTCGAATAATTTTTTTTTACAGCTAGAGTAAAATGTGTCTTATTTTCTGCAGTACGATTAGAGGTATAGCAGTGCCAAGCATTCAGCTTTTTGTTTAAAAGTTTTGCCAGTTCTTTGGAGTTTACGGTTCCTTTTCTTTTTTTTGTTCATTGGTGTATGGGTGTATTCTACAGTAAAATCGCGGATGATATCCGTGACTAATCATCGATTACCGTTGATATTTGCTCATTGTGAGAACGGTAGAGTTCAATTCGAGGGGGTAGGCGGAACAACGCACGAGTCTTGATTCCCTCCTAGCCCCGAGAATTGGACTCTTCCTTTTCGAGCAAATGAGCAAATATCGACGATAACCGTCAATTAGTCACGGTTATGAGTTTTAATGGTAAGATGTGCCGTCAAGTTAAATTACCGACTTATTTTTAAAGATAATGTTTTGTAAATATTATTTGTGAATCATAATGAATTTAAAAATTTTTACATGTGACTTATGGAAATTTCTGAAGGGAAACTTCCAGTAGAAACATCTTGTACGAAGTCAGAGCGAGGGGAAGAGACGTTCCATTACCGATGATTGTGTTTTAAGGTAAAACTATATATACTGTACTTTAGTTTAAAAAAGATTAGAGTACAAAAAACGCTATTCGCTTGAGTCTCGTAGGTTTTTAGGTGTATTTACAAAGTGTCACTAGCCTAGGTTTTGTACCGTCGGAATGTTGCCGGATTGGGCCATTCCTCCATGGATGGGGTCGTAGCATTGTAAGCGAGTTTTTTTTTTCGTGTTAGTATAAAAAATGTCACAGGTTGCAAATGTGCCTGTTTATGTTGGTTGCAATGGGGTTTGCTCGGTGAATTTGTGTTGTGTATGGAAATTTTGAATAGTCGGTCATTATATGTCACATAGTGGAGCAGGGGATGTGTAGACCTCGAAAAAAGTGTTAGATTATCAAAAAATGTAGGTTATCGAAATTGACCCACGGTGACGTGTGTGACTTTTCAGATTGACCGTATATAACGATTACACTTTTAGCGTGAGGGTTGTGTTAGCGCGACGACACCACCGTACATTAAACTTAGATATGGGCCAGATGTGTGTGAGTTAACCCATAGAAATTCATTCAGGATATGTTTTGGATATGTTTTGAATGTTGTAGCTGGTCGTTGGTGTGTGCGTTTCTGGTCACTTGATCCGAAAGTGTCGAAAGTGTGGGCTATAGAGCAGTGACATTTGCCGTCATATTGGCACCAGATTGACACCAGTATGGGTTTTGCAGGGCATAACTACAAGGTGCACTACATAAAAATGGAGGGAAAAACAACGGAAGAGCGGATTTCTTAGGCTTAAAATAACGTTGTTTTCTCCAACAACAAAAATCGCGCGTTTCAAGTCTAAGAAATCACTATTCACAACATCGGCTTCAGTATGACGCCCTTCTGTTTCTCTCTGCAGTGCCCCTTGCAGCTGACACATTAAGGCTCCAGCATAGAGTTATATACAATAATACTACGTCGTGTCACTGCTCTATAGGCAGAAGTGTGGGATAACTTGATATCCCACACTTTTTGCGATGATGTACACTTCCGGTCACGGTTAACGCGATGTAACGTATTGAAATTTACCATGGCGTTGAGTTAGCGTGAATCACAACCTCCCCAAAAAAGTGGTATAAATTCAAATAAATTGTGCTGCACAAGCACTGAAATATAAGCGACGCCATATCCGACCACCTTGAACCATATTGGCTTCTTATAATTTCATTTTCTGAATATTTCTCACACGAAATAGCTGCAGATATGTCAAGTGACGATGGCGTGATGGTATCTCGGCTACATTTCAAAGCGTCCAGTACTTTTTCAGTACTTTACGAATCACCCTGTATAATAAAAAAATTAAAACACAGCCCGACAAATAATCTGATAAGTCCACGGCACCTAATTTGGCCTTGAAAGAATTCAAAGAAACAGCAGTTATCAACTCGCCAGGCAGGTTGTTCGACGCTCTAACTACACGACTAGTAAAGAAATATTTTCGGCAGCACAAGACAATAACTGATTAATGCAGTATTGTCCATGTTGCTAATAGGCCGTGATTCATTTACCCTTTAACGACAAAGTCGTTAAAATAATTCACCATATAAAGTACACACACTGAGGGTTCTGCACTTCTCTGCAGAAACGGAGTTATCAGTTTGCTGCCGGCGTTTGGTTACAAAATCTTTTTTGCAGCCCCCCCCCACCTTTTTTTAGGACCTTTTTGTAGGTACACGATGAATTAAAAGCCAACACTACGGTTTACTATTTAAAAAAAGTTGTTAATTTTCTTAGAACAATTATGACCTGGAACTTAAACGTTTTAAACTTTTAAACGTTTTTTTTTTTTTTACAAAATTTGCCACCTGTCAGGTTTTGCCGGCCTGGGCTGTATAGCCTCCTATAGTTCCTGGTTATATACAGACGACGAACTCGACAACACAAGTTAAGAAGCTTACTAAACTGAATCATCTGTATAACTCACCGGAACTGATGCGGTCTAAACTATGCTATTGGGTAAGGAAAATGAAATGGATCCAAAAAATTACCGATCAATCTCTTTACCATCAGAGATATGGAAAGTGATGGAAAACATTATACAAAAGCAAATGTTAAATTTTACAAACAAATTAAATATCATCAAACCAGACCAATTTGAAATTTTACCAGGAAGGTCCTCTACAATGTAACTTTTAAAGGCTCTCGATATCTAGTCTGAAGCTTTAGACATAGAAGTACCGACAGATGTTATATTGTTCGATTTTAAGAAAGCGTTCGAATCTGTGGTACACCGAAAGCTCCTATTTAAACTTGACCGCTATGGTTTTTAAGGGACTAATTTTGGGATGGCTAAGAGCGTTCTTGTCAAGCCGAACCAAATTCGTGGTGATAGAATATTCGACGTCATCAACATAGATATCATCGGCGGAGTCCCACAGGGAACGGTACTTGGGCCTATAGTTTTTCTGATTTATTTAAATGATTTATCATGTAACCAAGACAACTGCGAACAAAGCAAATTTGCTGACGACCTGACTTGCCACGGACCAATATTAAATGAAACCCGTTCAGCCAACCTCCAAAAAGAAATAACAAACTTACATGAATGGTCGACCAAACGGCAACTGTCCCTTGCAAATGCAAACTGTGCAACTTTCCTCATTGGGTACACTAACAGGCGCCAAACATATTATCTAAAATACTGCACTACCTGATGTAACCATGATGAAAAGTTTGGGAATTGGTGTACATCCTCTGTAAAACAAACTGTACATTGCAATTACGTAGTAAAAAATCCTTTGAACCGGCTGCATATTATGAAACGTGTGTTTTCATCTGGAGATGACAAAATCCTAATCTGCGCATACAAGGTTTATGTACTGGAGTACTCTAGCCAGGTGTGGTTCCCAAACCTTTTACAGGACATTGACCATGTAGAGGCGGTCCAGCGTCGGTTTCTGAAGTCTTTAACTGGGACAACAAATTTAACTTATGAAACCCTGCCTCCGTTTATTGAAACTGGATTCCTTGGAGTTGCGACGCTTGAAGGTGGATCTAACCCTTACTTTCAAGATTTTAAGAGGTTTCCTCAACACTGACATCCCTCTTTTCGAATTGTCCATGACGAGACATACACGTGGGCTCATATTTAAACTGAACAAACCGGCAGCGCGATTAGAGCTGCGTAGGTCGTCATTTGCGGTGAGGGTATAGTAACCAATGGAATACGCTTCCTTCGAACGTGGTAACCACAAAAAATAATAACACTTTCCGGCACTTCTTACATGATATAGACCTTACACATTTTCTGAAAACACCGTAATATACACGACACATTGAGAAAAAAATTAAAATGAAAATTTAAGTCCACATGAAAATTGCTCATGAAAATTATTTTACAAATGAACACTATAAGTGGCCGACAACCCTACTGCTTCCATCGCACGTTTATGAGTGTAAACTCCATTATTATATTATATTATATTATATTATATTATATTATATTATATTATATTATATTACTAGAACAAATTCCAGCTAGTTTAAGGCTAGCCGCGCACTAGGTGGCCTGATCGCACGGCCAGTGGTCGTCGCGGCCAAAAAACACGGCGATGTGCCACGCGACCACGTCCGTTTTACCTTGATAATTCTCGACCACGTGGTGAAAAATGAACACGGAGCAAGAATGGTCGAGCTGTGATCGCCTGCACGCCCCCCCCCCCCGAGATCCCAGTGGCCGCCGTGACTGCCTGGCCGCGGCGGCCAAGTGCGTGTTGCTACATATACCGTACGCATTCTCGTTGGCCACAGCAACCTGGCCGCCGTGTGCACGGGCGCCCTTAGACGCTGTTCATCCATTGTCACTAACGAGCGCAGATAAGAACTGCATTCGTTTCAGGGTAATGGACTTATTTCTTCCACCCGCTACGTTAGAAATAAACCTAGAAATGAAACCAAATTACGAAGACCGGAAGTCGAGTAAAGGGAGGGTGGGTCAACCCTTCATTCCGAGATACCTCCGATCATGGAAAGGATCAAGCTAATGTTCAGTGTTGGCCAGACCAGATCCCATAGCCTCTGAAGGAGGTTGATAATCTCTCATATTACCCTGGTTGGCATGGACTGGTAGGGACCTTACTACGGTCCCTTTCCAGCTGTTGAGCAGATCAGCTTCTTCGGACAACTAAGCCACCTCTGAGGGGTGTCTGTCACCCCTCAGCCACCGTGATCGCCACTCAGTTTGTGACCATTAACCTTTAAATGTATTATGGCGGGACCAAAGTAATAGATCCTATGCTAGTTTTTATATTACGTTATCAGCCATTGAACCAATGAAGTACCGGGTGTTTTGTCATTTCCTTTTAAAGCACAACATACAACATCCGCGGATCAACAGCAATAGTCGGCTTAGTGCATTGTGAGGATAATTTTTTTTAATATACAAAAGAATAAATATATCTACTGGTCTTTACCATTTGTAAAAAAACAACAACTATGTTTGTATGAGCTATGTTTGTAGAATAATACCACATAGACTAAAACAGGAAAATTACTTCGCTACCACGTCATTAGGTCTGCATACGAATGCGTTGCCCACAGTGCTAATATCTAATCTCATGCAGGCAAAATACTAATAGATTCAAAAAGCATGTTCTCCATCAGTCAACACGTTTCGTATATAAGCGTAATGAGAAAGGATAATATACTTTTTTTTACATTTTCATTTAGATTATCATTTTATTTCAAAGTGTAGAGTTGCCGATATTTATTCTTTAACCACAATGGCCGTAAATTAAATCTCTACTGAACAACATTCGTCACTAGAAAGAACGAGACCCTTCGTCGAGTTACTAGCAGTGCCGGAACAAGGCTATTGAACGCTCGGGGCCAGCAGCTCACTGACAGCCGTGCTTATACATCAGGTTGTAACCGCTCCCCATCCCCTCTCACACGCCTCTTATCAAATCTACCCAAAAAATGGCCCCTTCACGGTGCCGCAGAGATAATGCCAACACACTGAAAACACATGAATCGAACATGAAGACCTGGTGTGATATAGGTAGGCACGAAATAAAATTATTTGTCTACATATGAAGATTTTAGTTTGTGATAAGTGCTCTCTGGCTGGCAAAAAAACTAACAAGAACGTGAATTTGGCAACAAATATTTAATTTTCGGCCCGGAATTTGGGGCCTGTTCAGCATAAAAATATTAAAACATTAAAAAAGGTGTAAGTT
The DNA here is from genome assembly GCA_023313725.1 of Lithobius niger. Classification (NCBI taxonomy): domain Eukaryota; kingdom Metazoa; phylum Arthropoda; class Chilopoda; order Lithobiomorpha; family Lithobiidae; genus Lithobius; species Lithobius niger. The sequence goes on from JAHWFP010256944.1 coordinate 45,632, forward strand.
GTTACAAATTGTGTAGTTCATACGGCAGCCATACTGGATTATTTTCCAACATGTGTGAACCCCACAATTTGTGGCAGCTCTCACTTTTTTTTAGTGTTTTAACATTTTTATTGCGAACAAGTCCCAGATAATGGGCCGAAACTTAAGTATTGGTTGCCAAATTCTTGTTGTTGTGAGTTTCTTGCTAGTCAGAGGATACCTCAATCATAAACTACTGCTGCAACTTACAAATAAATGTTTCTAGACGAATTGTATTTAGGCCAGGCTTCGCCATTTTTTTTTCAGTTCAACTTTTTTTCGATTTTGTTTTTGGGGAAGGGGAGGGAAACATTTTCAGTGCCCTTTCCCCTTTCGGCGCCCCGGGCGGCCGCGCACTTCGCCCCCCTCTTGCTCCAGCACTGGTTACTAGACTAGGTTTATTTATTTTGTACTTAGTGAAATACTTAGTGAGAGAAGTCATACTTTCTTGAAATACCACGTGAATTCAGAAAATTCAAACGGCAATCTTTTCTCCTATTAGGACAGGGCTGCTATACCGAAAATGTAACATTGAAGACAGAATTGGTGGACACACCATTTGCATATTTGAAAACGTGCTAGCCCTCAATTACCTGTTATAAAATTATCGCTGCGGATTGCAAATTAAAAACAACGGCGAATAAATAGTGTCATACCAGTGTTTATATGAAACAGAAAAAAAAAAGAAAAAAATAGTGTAAGTGTTACTTACGTAGAGGTAACAAATCCAGACGAGGCTAGCAGAACAAAACACACTGAAATTCGAAAATATCTTTTCATAACCAGCAACTTTCAATTTAAATGCACTAGCCTCAACGAAACTATAGCACAAAGTGGCAGAAAAAGGTCAGTTTTCAACCAACAGACTTGGCCACAGTTTCCTTAGCTACTTATAACTAACTATTCGTAGTTGTTTTCAATTTGTAATCCGTAACGATGTCAATTAAAACATGAATAGTTTATGACAGGCACTAAAAGGTTGGCACGATTTCTAATGGGGTAAGTCCATCAATTCCGTCCTCAATATTACGTTTCCGGTCGTTGACCTGTCGTAATATGAGAAAAGCTTGCTTTTTTCAACACACT
>JAHWFP010256945.1:14648-31665 GCA_023313725.1 Lithobius niger
TTTTTCCCCCAGTACGAGACGGTTTTGTAGATTCAAACATATGTAAATGTTGCAAAGCTATAAACGTGCAGGATGCACGAAAATATGGAGGGGCTGTGTACTGTACTTTCAAATTTTTTCACCAGTTAACTAGAAGATATGTTAATCTTGGATTGGGTAAGCTGCTTCGTGTTTTTTGGAAATTTGAAGCTCGATTACCATACGAGCCTTTTTAAGTAAATGTTCCAATCGGTAAATTCTCCAAATCGGTAAAGACCCATTTGGAGGTGCCTAGGTTACCTTTAAATCTCCAGTTGGAGGGCGTGGTGGGGTGTGGGGCGACATTTACGTCGTTCCAAAAAACTACAATTAGGAAAGCATCTCGGCAAAAACAGTTCTGTGATCGACGCTCACAAACCTAAAGAGCGGCACAAAATGTTGTTTTTGTACCAAGAATCTACAGTGTATTCTATTCCCAACACACCCTGTTTTTTTGGGCGCAAACACAACTGAGTATCAACTGCCAATTTAAGAAAATACTCAATACATTACGCAACATTTGGACAACCATTTTAGGCTTTGCGAGCAGCGATCATAATCCAGTTTTGTGCGGAGATTTTAAGGTTCCCCCTCCGCACCCTTTAGTGGCTTCCCAAGATGGATGCCAAGAATTTACATTTCATTACTGTGCACGTTGCTTTTGTCAATGACGATTCCCGTAGTGTGGACATAGAGTTTTATTGGGTTGGCTGGTTGGCGTCGGACTAGCAAGTCTCCCCGTCCACATATAAAAAATCCTGTAAGAAATGGTGTCCTAGGCTGGTATTGGGCGGCTATCTTGAAAGGCGTGGGCCCTTGCCACACACGTCATCATCCAAGGACTCTTATCACAGCTCTCCCTCAGGTCCGCTGTCTCTGGAGAAGATGTTTCCTTCCTCTTCCTATACTCGAGAAGATGGACATTGTGGTTGAGTCATTATTGGAGCACATCGATTTTCGTCCCCACTGGACATCACTCCAACGTCATCAACAACTCCACCCTCCCTCCCCCCCCTCCCAGGCCAACGCCAATCTCCCCCTTTTCTCACAACTAGCCAATATCCTCATCAACTCGTAGTTAGCGTTTCGTCCAGTCTGATTTCACCAAACCGTCAAATGATGACCAAGTTTTAATGAAAGTTTTCGAGTTGGTGGTGTAAGTTTCTGAATTGGACATGCATAATTTTGTTAAGATGATTTACCGATTACCAAGTTCGTGCACGATAGCTGGAAAAGCTTGGAAAAGTCTGGAATTTGGTGGAGCCCTTTTCCAAGCATTATAAATTATGAAATTTCAGACTAGAAACGCAACGAATTTATTGGGCTTCCAGCACCAACATTGAGCACTACCAGGGTTTATATTGATAAAAACATATACGATGGTTTACATTCATAAAAACATATGCTATGGTTTACATTGATAAAAACAATTGATCACAACCAGGGTTTATATTGGTAAAAACACATTGATCACTACCAGGGTTTACATTGATAAAAACCATTGCGCGAACTGATACGTAGCGAAGCTTGGTCCTTCATACATCACTGGCATTACACGAGGTCAAAAAATCAGCTCAAGGAAACTCAAGGAAATTGATTTCAGTATTTTGGTGGAAACCCTGTTCAAGAAAAAAGAAGTAACACAACATGAACTTCTTGTGGGAGCGGCCATATTGAACGTGTGCACAGGATGACGGGAGTTCGGGAGCAGAAGAAGTGGAAAGGGAAGGTTGATTTTTATTTTATTTTTTTAAATAAAAGTTAATTCCAGCGAACGGACAAGAAATTTAGCAGTTTAGCTCCTCCTTAGAGGCAAGTTCCTAAAAAAAAAAAAAAACGGTAAAGACAGAACATTAGGATTGATTTTTTTTTAATTTTGTTATTTACCATTTGAGTTTCTCGGACTTGCCTCAAGGAGAGAGCTTTATATATAACTATTCGTTTTCTTGCCATTTCGTTTGAATTACTTTTTTTTTTTTGTTTGATTGAAAAGAGCAAAGCAAGCAGGCACAGCAGAGTGGGTAGCATCCTCGTCTTTAAACCCACAGGGGCATGTCGTCCCGTCGTCGCTCGCATGTCGCATGATACACTTTATACATATAATGAAACAGGCGAAACCAGTCAGAAGTCGTATCGTAGGACAAGTAAGTGTGCGTTATTAAATTTTACGCTTACGCGCTATTATCATCAATGGAACTCGCACTCCATACGTACGTTGCCCAGAGCAACCGCGTTTTAACATTACCGGAAGTTGATTGGGGTAGCAAATGCAGAGCTTCTCAGATCGCTCTGGTCAACCTAGTGGTACAAATAATGACTTAGAACGTGAGAAATGTTAACAATAAAGATGTTCAGTGCGAGTTCCAGTGATTATAAAAAAATTGAATTGTTCTACGATAAGGATTCTGGCTGGTTTCACACCTTTCATTACATGGATAGCGTATCATGCGACGCGCGTGTGGGAAGGACGACGAGACGACATGCCCATGTGTCTAAAGGCCTCTCCAGACAGAAGGAAATTTCGTGCGAAGCGATGCGTAATTACGTTCCTACAAGGTCAATATCGCTGCAATCGTGTGGGTGATGTTGCGTTAAGGACGAATATTGAAGTCTTTTTTACACCATACTACGTCGCCGTGCAGCCGCGAGCAGCCAGTCTGGTTAGGGCTTAAACCAAAAGAACGGTGGATCGAATACTGTTACTGGTCTAATATTGAAAAAAAAATAAATAATGCTCCACGTTAAAGGGATATACCTTCCAGCGCCATTTTTCTCGAACCACCACATCAAGTACGGCCCCAAAGGTCTATTTACTTACCGTTAGTCTTTCCCTTGCTAAAAATCCGTTTTAAAATGTGGCGTGTAGGTGATTTTCTGTTGAATATTACTAACTTTATTTACGTTCGTCCCGTTCGTCGCGCGCCTGCAATGACTTTAGAAGTTTTTATCTGTGTGTACGCAGTATTAATTTTAATCGTTTGTTAGTAATTACTACGAGATCAAAAATCTAGAAGGCTAATGCAGTAAAAATTGAAATTAATTATTCCGATAGATCGCCGAAGCAAAATTATAAGACACTAGTCTAGAAAATTATAAATTGTGATTTTAAAATAAAAGAATCATTCCGGTTTGTGACGACCCAATCATTGGGTTCACGCTGGCTGGACTATTAGGCGCAATGCCAACTGAGACAGTAGCTACGGTTTTCGCTGCGAGGAACGAAGCTACCGTCTCAATTGACCTTAGCTGTGGTTAATACGCGAATGTGATCGTCGCGTGGGTGTTGTGAGGCAGGCGGAAGGTTATAAGGCAGGCTGGATGTTGCTTTAATTCGGGACTCAACTGGTTAAGGCCCAGCCAGTGAAAGGAGTTGGGCGTAGGGCTGTATGGCGTATAGGGCTGTAGGGCGTATAGGGCTGTAGGGCTACACTCAGAAATGTATTATGTAAATGTGGCTATGTGTACAGGGGGTGCTATCTATTAACCGAGCACCTGTAAAGATGCCAGGTTCCCTCATCTCTCTAATCACACAGACGCTGGCGTCAGCGCGGTTAGGTCGTCGGTGAAGTGGCCAAAACGGCAAATGCATTACAAGTGCACTCGTCTTTCACCGTTCTTTTTTCATTCCTCTTATTTTTTTTTATATACATTATCTTCCTGTTTCTTTTTTATTTTTTTTATTCCCTTTCTTTTTCTTCAGTCCTTGGCTTAACGCCAGGAACGTTGTCATAGTTGTAACCAAAAATCATTATTCACCTTTCACAATAGGCCTTGACAACCCTTTTGCCTTAGCCAACTGTGAGTAGCGGCGTGTTTTCTGTTTGCCGACCGTGTTGTGGGCTCGGGTTGAGGGGAGGGAGGGAAATGGGGGGAGGACAGGAGAAAGAGGAGGATGGGAGAGGATCTCTGGATGAATACCGGTTTTAGGAGTTAAGGCTAATGTTTCTTAACAATGTTTTTTTTGCATTGTTGCAGCAAAGTAGCGAGTCTTTCTCAGAAAAATGGCCGATTAAAATAATTACAAGAAATCCTTCTGAAAAATGCGAGACTTAGAATTGAAACTCATTTAGTTGAGGGGTCCAACAAACGTTGAAATCGCGTATTAACTTCTGATTTCGAATTTGTAAATTCACGTGTAATCTGGAAATCCTCAAATCAGAAAAATTCATGCAAAGCAACACAAATTCATTCAAGTCACTAAAATCCGAGCAAAGCTGCACTTCTGTAAATATCTCCGTACAAATCTTCAAATCTTGGTGCAAAGTCTATAAATGTATAAATCCGAAAATCCATGCAAACCAGCTAAAATCTGCAAATCTGCAAATCTCGGTGTAAATCGCATGCAAAACAGAAATACATGAAAATTAGCTAAAATCCGTTCAAATCTTCAAATTTTGGTGCTAATCTTGGTGCAAGTTTGCAAATCTCTGTGCAAATCTGTAAGTCGGTGCAAATCTAGAAATCTAAAAATTCTGTAAATCATGCAAATCTAGAAAATTCTCAAATCTGTAAATCATTGTATAAATCTGTGCAAATCTTCACAAACCTGCAATCACATGAAATCTGCAAATCTAGGTTATAGTGTCCGCGGCCTATCTTGAGTTCGCCCCAGAACGAATACAGATAATCGATTGTATGTTTTCGATAGCAGAGCACCTTGTTGATATCCTAGATGGGTACGGAAACAATGGCGGCCGTCGATTAAAGCCGCTCCCTCCAGGAAGATGTAACTGCTCATAAAATACTTCCAGGACTCAAGATACGCTGCACGCACAATAGTGATTTGGAAATGTAGTGGATTTGCAAATCTCTCACGCATTTTCCGGGTTTGACAGATGCCTCGAGTTCGGCTTACTAACCACACACAGCATCTAGTGGCTGGATATGGTACTAAAATTGGTAAATATCAAATTCTTTTATTTTTATTGTATAAAATGCTGTATGCATTGCAACGGATGTTAATTGTTCTTTTTTTTGTATTTAAGAGTTTAAAAAGTCCTATTACTGTAATAAACAAATGTAAATCACATTGTTTGCCCTTTAATTTAATTATTCAATGTATGGTTTGCCAAGCTTATTATAGAGCAGCGTCATGTGACGTCATATTGGCTAAAAGAGATAGCAGCAAGGGGCACTAGCTTAAAATGGAGGGTTAAACAACGGCACTTCTAGTCAAGGCAGTGCTTTGAGAGCGGATTTCTTGGACGTAAAAAAAACTTCGTTTTCTCCAATCCCTTATGCTGCTAGGTTGTAATCGGAAAATAAAGATTCAATTTGCTTAAAAATGACAGCAACTGCCAACAAGTCGACAAAAATGGCGTGTTATAGGCCTAAGAAATCCACTATTAACAGCATTGTCTTCATAAGACGGCCCTTCTTTTCGCCCTCCAGTGCCCCTTGCAACTAACCCAGTTACTGGCTTCAACCATAGAGTTATATACAATAATACTACGTCATGTCACTCCTGCCCTGTACAAAATGTGTAGAATTTTGAATACTACAATGTGGAAAACCGTGACGCTTCTTGCTATCTGAATTATTAGCTTCGCCCGTTTTTTTCTTTTTTTTTTCGTTTACTTTCTTTTTATTTTGGGCGGCATCTTGCCAAAAAACGTGTCTAATCCGACCCAAAACATTACTCACCTGAGACAACGGCCTTGTCTCGCCTAAAAATATACGTCAAGAAAATTGCCCTTGTCACGTTGCGTCACAGGCAGACTGTGTGTCGTGCCTTTTTTTTCTAAAAGATTATGCCTTGTCTTTCTCCCAAACGTTAAGACGTCCCTAAAAAAAGTGATGACAACGTTTAGAGCTGGGGTTCGGCCGTAAAATCTCGAACGGCGACGTAAAATTTCAACCGGCGACGGCCAGACGATACAACCTTTTTGTCATTTGGGGCTAACTCTTGTTGTCTTAGTTACTTAGTGGCCACATCCGTGGCTTTCACTCAACCTCATCGAATTTCTTTACCCAGTGGCAGGGTAGAAGAATATAGAGCAGTGACATTTGCCGCCATATTGGCCCCAGTATGGGTTTTGGAGGGCATAACTACAAGGTGCACTACATAAAAATGGAGGGAAAAACAACGGAAGAGCGGATTTCTTAGGCTTAAAATAACGTTGTTTTCTCCAACAACAAAAATCGCGCGTTTTAGGTCTAAGAAATCACTCTTCACAGCATCGGCTTCAGTATGGCGCCCTTCTGTTTCTCTCTGCAGTGCCCCTTGCAGCTAACCCATTAAGGCTCCAGCATAGATTTATATACAATAATACTACGTCGTGTCACTGCTCTATAGTGCCATTCTTTCTCTGACAACGGTAAACGTTTGGGCGAAAGAAGTACCTTCTGTCAGCGAATTGCCGCCAGAGGGCGCTGTCCTCAAGTAACAGGAAACGCAAAGCATCATGGGGATCAAAACTATTTAGCGTCACTAAAAACAAATTGATCACGATAAGAATACAAAATTAATCACGTAAAAATATATCATAATTAAGATTAAGACATTAAGATAAATATACGAAAGATTAGAATTGGCTAATCAAGTTTCAGGTTTTGTATCCCAACATTCAATTTTAAAACGGGTTGTTGTTACGAGTGGAGCTAAGTATAACGCATGGTTTTGAGGGTTCCGAGAACGTCCAAGAAGCGTACTCGTCGGCCGTTCAGGTTGCAGCTTCTTCCGTGGTTTACGTTCATTGTAACGAACTATATACAGTTTGAATCGAACAAAGAATAAGTTCTTCAACTTCGGATGTCGCCTACGCACGAGTATTTCGTCAATTTCCGCAGGTATTGCCGCTATTACCATGGTTACCATGGCAACGATACCGCCATTTTTTATTTCAAGTTTTTCCTCCTACGAGAACCTGACAAGTGCTGCATTCTGGTGGCCGTCGGTGGAAGCAGGTATTATTTTACAACACGTTCTCAGAAAAGCGTCACTATATAGTGGGGTAAAACCACGTCAAAATAACACTATAGTACTTCGGTAAATCTGAGTGAAAGGATAAATAAATAGTTTGATTGTTATTTTTAGTCTTCTGTACAGCCGAACGGCTGAGAAGACTATTGCAACAACTTTGTTCATCCGTCCGTTGCTTTTATTCAACTTCATAACGGTATACCCGATAGAAACGACACGGTTTACACCATTAGATAATTACATAAATCGACCAAAAATTGGATAAGAAACACGGCAAATTAAAACATCGTTCCTTCCTTATCGCTTATAGGCTTTCTGGACGAAACTCGATGTAATAAACACATTTGTTGGTCGCATTTAAACACTATACAGGAAAACACGCAACCGTAAAAACAAATAGGATATCGTTATTGACACACGTTAGCATCTTTTAAAATAGTCTCCACACCGCGTTGCAAGGATGCATAGGCTTATCTTATCGAATCAAATTCTTCCGGTTAGCTGCTTACGAAATTAAAATGGTAGGTAAAGGTTAGGCCTAAATGCTGACAGTTGGGCCTTATATCACGTTGCCACGTTAGCGTCAACTTTCCGCACCGTGTTGCAAAATTGAATAAGCACACTCTCAAACCCAACTACATGTTAGCTGCTACCTATACGAAATTAAAACGTCAGGTAAAAATTAGGCCTAAAATCTGAGAATTACGCCTAAAATCTAAAACTAGGGCTAAAAGCCAATAAATTTTTAACCGGCAATTGTGATGGTGACTACCTTTTGTTTACGTAAGAGAGAGCGCTGTTGCAGTGCGTGATGGAGGTGCGTACCTCAATGAGATTTTTTATTCAATTATAAAGGATTATTATAACAATTGTACACAAATGGTCTGTGAAATGGTACCACAAAACAACATTCTTGTTTAATATGTGGCGATTGAAAAAGCAAAATTGGCAAGTATAGCTTTTCAACCAAATGGATGCCGAGTGCTGCTTGGTCGACATTCGTAGACGTTGCTAAGGTAACTGGCATTCTTAGTAAGTGGAAATGGTTCCTTGGCAACGCCCCTAAAGTTAGTTTTACCACGGTTGTGAGAGTATTAAATTCTGCAGTTAGATTTGTTTGAAATTGCCTGAAATTACATAGTGTGGTTTGGAAATTTCCACTAAGGTCTGAAATTGGCACAAGTGTGATGTATTAATGTTTTTCTTTTTTTTCTTTCTTTCTTGTAGGTAAGTATACCGCATACTTTGTAATTCGTAGAAGCCAACTTAGGTAAAGAAAACTGTTTTTCACACATTGCTCTAAAGCTTTCTCAGGACCAGCACATGTTTAATAAGAAATTCAGTAAAATTAATTTGTGGTTATAGGGACGTCAAAAAAGGTATTCTCCTGGTGGCATGAAATAACCCCAAGATCACAATATACAACACGAATTTTAATTTTCGGCATACCTATTGCTGGCTTCATCACAGTAAAAATGATGAAATGTACAATTTAAAATTTATTAAATTTGGCACGTTCCACCATCTTCAAAATAAGGTTTGATAAGGTTCTCAGAATCGGGTCAGTACCAGAATGACTTCGAATATCGCCCGTTTTTCCTAGTAGATAGGCGTACCTTGTGTGAACCGCTAGGCGAGCCCATACACATCTCAAACTTAACGGCGATTTGGGCCTATTTATTACCTTCGTTTGGAAAACTTTGTAAACTTTAATCACACAAGTCGTTAAGTATTCTGATTCCCAAGGTAGACCAATGTGAAGAATTTAAACAAAGACAGGAGAAAGGAGACGCACGACTCGACAAAACGAGCCTTAATTTTATGCAAGTAGACGCACGTTCGTCTTGGTGCATCGGTAATCGAACACCAAAGTGCGCCTTGTAGTCACCGGAGGTACGACAGCCACTGAAACCGAAACCGTAAATCTTGGCCCATTTCCTTCTTGCCTCATCAAATATTTCACGAGTTTGCTGTAGGCTAATTTTTTTTTCATGCAAAGTTTGGCTTTCTGCTGCATGTGGTTTTTAAAAAAACTCATGAAGCATTTATAGTTTCGGGTAATTTTTGAAGCCTGCCTTTGGTACTAACTTAGCATAGATGGAACTGACCCACGGGTCAAGTGGGTTATGGGTCAAGACCGTTCACCCACCGACCCACGGTAATCTTACGGTGACCGGTAGTCTTACTAGTACTTTTTTTTAAATTTGTAATTTGTCTTACTCTTTCAAAAATAGGTTCCCCAGAAGGCTAAAAACCCAAAATGGGCAAGGGAGGGAGGGGGGGGGGGGGGGCCGCAATGCTTCTTTTGCATTTGTATTATTTATATTAATAAAACAAAAGCTTTACTTAGTGGGTTTCCTACAGGTCCTAGAAAAAAGACGTCATAAAGACAATCGGGGGAAAAGGTCTAGAAAGGCCTACGTTAAAAAAAATTAAGGTTGGTGATGAGTTATTACCAAACTTTATTTTTAACGCAGGACTTGATAACACATCAATGGTCCATGGGAGGGCGGACAATCTTTAATGATGGCTGGAGTGTAGAAGAGGGATGGAGGAAAACCCTTTATATACATGTATTTACCACCAACCTTTTTTTTTTCAACGTATACTACACCGTGTAATTTTTTCATAGCCTTCGGATGATCACGGACGGTGGGCCACATTTTGCTCTTTATTTGGTGGGTCAAGTGGGTCGTCGTGGGTCATGGCTCGAGTGGGTCAGGTGGGTCATGGGTCGAAAATCTGAAATCATTGCGCATCTGTGAAATCTGCAAATTCATGAAATCCCTGCAAATCTCTAAATTTCCGAAAATCCGTGGAATTCTAGTTGAAATATGCAAATCCTAAGGAAATCTGTAAATCCGAAATCTTCAGTTCTGGGGCATCCCACAACAACTGACATTAAACACATCCTATTATTTCGGATTTGCAAATCTAACAGAAATATGTAAATCCTTGCAAATGTGTGCAAATCCGTGAATACATGCAAGTCTATGAAATCTGTGTAGATGCGTGAAATCGGTGAAAATCCATGAAATTTGAGCAAATTTTCATGAAAAATCTGAAAATTCGTGCAAATCCTGCCACGACCAATCTTACGACCTCTTGTGTGCAAATCTTTACGCTGTTTGCGGATGTTTAACCCTGGCCAAAATCTGTTTAACATTTCCATTTTCGTTCAAAGCGCCCCTATCTACCTGCACGTATACGAAAAATTAAAGAGGTTCGGTTTCTTCTTTAAGAAAAAAACGTTGTCGGCTTGAGAATATTTTCATTGTCTCTCAATAAGTACCTGCTACTTAAATCGGCATTTGAAAAAAAATATAACAACAGACGGCTTAGAGCAAAACTTCTAACTGCTGCGGATTTCCCATCCACCTAACCATACGACCCCCATTGGAAAAAACCCTGTGGGGCGAGGATTACCTGTCAGTATTATTTAAAATTCTAACGATGAACTTTTGCCGTGCCAGGACCCCACCTCGTTACTGGAACGGGCGTTATTAGCCTTTTGCTGGCGTTGTGCCTGTTTTTCCATTGCACGCGCTGGTAGATTAGTTGCGATCTGGCTTCTGATTCCATGTAATCCTCTCAGCCAATCGCGTGGGTTGTTCGAGTGGGTGGAGTGTTGCTGTGCTGAGAGCAGCTCATGATTTTTGCAGAGGATTTGTGCTTTCACCAGCTGGTCTGTTTCCATCTCAGTTTCAAGGGGATGTTTTATAGGAAGAGAATTGTTAAGAAATACGGACGTTGAAGCGCTTTAGTGTCTAAAATTTGCGGTTGAATTTGCAACTGGGTTTGGTATAATATCGGAGATGTGGGGGCAAATAAAAAATAAATAAAATTAATTTTCGTAGTGCTAAAATATAAATTTTAACGTGGAGAGAGTTCAAACCGAGAATGTTAGACTGAATCAAATTATTCATGTAGCAAGATGGTTAACAACGCATTCTATTATTATTATTTAGAAGCAAATACAAGGACAGTAAGGCCCCCCGCGCACACGGCGACCAAGCCGTGCGGCCAGGTCGCTGCCCCCAATGAGAATGTTTACGGTATATGTAGCAACGCATACTTGGCCGCGGCAGCCAGACAGTCGCGGGGGACACTGGGATCCCGAGCGGCGTGCAGGCGACCACAGGGCGACCAAACCTGCTTCGTGTTCATTTTTCACCACGTGATCGATAATTATTAAATTATTAAATAAATACAGATGCAAACCTATTGACGTTGCCTTTTGGACTTGTACGTCAGACTGCCTGATCGGGGAATCAAAGCCACAACCTTTGAAACCAAAGGCCGAGGTCCTACCGCTCAGCCATACTGACACGGCCTAAACTCATATTTAACTCTTGTTGAGCCACTGGCTTTCCGTCTTTAATTCTGTCTGTCGACTTTTGCTTGATGACGCATTGCAGCATAACTTGAAACGTCGCCTAATTGAATTTACGTTTTCACCTTGTTGGCTTTCGTACGTTCCACAAATGTGCCCTAATGCCCCTACGCGCCTTTTCAAAGTGTCCTGGATTTCTTCACACGAGTTTAAAATTTCTCGAAAATAAAACAAAACTGAACTACTACTGACAAGGACGAGCACTTGTGTCCTCCCTCTTTTCCCGTTTTAAGGTCTTGTGACATATTAGTCCTTCAAGGGTAATTACACGTCAAATTAATTTTAACTCGTGCGCGTTCGCATCGCTAAGATTCACGACATAACTGCTGCCTTCCACCCAAAACAAGACACCGAGCGAACGAAAGGCAGACACAACACGCAGTTAGCACACGCCCGACTTTAAGTTCACTGAGCTCATAAATTGTGTAACTTTCTCCCTTGCCGTTTTTTTTTCCTTCTTCTTTTTTTTTTTGTTCGTAAGCAAAAGTAAAAAAAAAAAAAAAAGAAGTTTGAAGACTTATACTACCCAGGTGTGAAGAAGGAAAAAGTAGTGGTAAACACACAAAATAAAAAAAAAATGCAGTAGCTGTTGCAAATCTAACTCTTTGAACCTTCAACGTAGGGTTGCGAATATTGTGATTTTTTTTCATAAAACTCCTCCAAAAAAAAAGGTCGAGATAAAGATAGGATGATCTGACCTTTTGTACGTTCCTTCCAGTTGTGGTATCCACCCAAAACCAAAACTGGTACGTAAGAGAAGCCGCCAAGTTTCCAAAAAAGTTCGGCCTTAGAAGGTAGTGTTATCATTCAACCAGTGAAAGGCCGCCAAGATTAACCCTGTTAGCCAATTTAATCACACCGAATAATACATTGGACGTTGAATGAAAACTTGGAATATTGCTACAGCGAGTAGCAATGTTCTAGTTTTCATTTAACTTATCGAACTATTCGTCGGTGCGATTAACTTGGCTAATCATTAACCACGAGACTTTTTCCCTGGTTGGATATTGCTACCTTTAAAGGCCGACCCTTTTTGGAAACTTGGCGGCTTATCTTATACCAGTTTTAGTTTTGGGTGGATACTGCGTATCAAGAATTTGACATTTTCGTGATACCCTACAAAAGTTAAAAAAATTAAATTAAATTAAAAGTTTAAAGGGTGGTGCATACAGTGCGCATGTGCACATGATGGATATACAGGATTGTCCACAAAAACCGCAAAAGCAGAAATTTGACAAAGTCCAAGAGTGCAGAAAGAGCCCCATGTCTTTTCTTTTAAGTCCCTTCTTAGGAAAAAAGACCCCAAAAATGTTTAATGAGCCCCCAATACTACGATATATAGCAGTATAGGTTAAAAAAAATAATAATAAAAGAAAAGATTCTTAGACCAATGAACACTTTTTTTTTTGTTCTGCAACACTACACTACCCTTCACCAAGGCTACCTAGACATAAAGGCTTAACGCTCGATTTCACGTAGCATGCTAGACGCGTCGTCCAAGCATTGCGATGAACTGAAACCACAAGAACGAAAAACCCCAATCGTAGCATTGATTAGTGTTAGCGGGATGCAAAAAAACGTAATATCTTCTCATTATTAGATTTACCGGTGTTGCAGCGCTAAACGAACATTATTTTACGATAATGGTGACTATTCTTGAAGTCTTCGGACGATTTACTGCTACGTCAATGGATCGTTTAACACATTTTTAATGAGAATTGAAAACGCCGTAGTGTCATACAGTACAATACACACGTACCTTGGTTGTTGTTCTGCTTGAAATTCATGAAATTTAACCTCCGGAGGCTTTGTTTTGTCGTCGAGTGAACAAAGAGGCACGTAGCTGGAAGCCATTGTTGTTAAAGTTTAATTATTTGGTGTTAATGCAGTGTTTTAAGTTTAAAATCCGCGTATCGCGTGTCACACGTACCTCAGTCCGCATGTTAGAGCAGTTCATTTTTGGGGTGTAAGTAGCGCGACTGGTGGCAGAATCGGTGGCTAACTGGGCGACGCGTCGAATTTCTAACGTTAAGCCTTTACGTCTAGGTAGCCTTGCCTTCACTTCGCGAGTTATTTGAACAAAACAGATCCTCGAAGCTCTTGAGTTTTTGTCGGCTCAGTTTTGTACGAACGCTGTGGCAGAGATTCTTCCAGGCGCCCCGTTTAATTATGCACCATTCCCGATTAGCCGAAATACAATAACCGAACCGAGTGCTCTCACCCCGCAAGCATCACGACCAGCTCAAAGTTTCAACCATCTCTTTTTAACCCATACGATTGCTAAGCCCATGACTCAGTGGGCTATGATAGGGGCACCGCCACCCCCCCCCCCTCCCCCGCGGTTTGTAATGTTCCTTGAATTATTTATTATTTATTCCACAATACAAAAAGGGGATGGTTTAAAATGACCTCGCATATCTGGAGACACGAAAAGCTTATAGGCTAGGAACACAAAAATTTGAGAACGACCAGCAAAGGTTTAAAACCGCCTAGTTTCTGTGTCATCTTGTACAACCCCCCCCCCCCCCCCACCAATCCCCTAATAAGAAAAAGTCTTCATCTTCGTAGCACATAGTATAGCCATGTGATTTATAACCTCTTTGCCAGCGAAACCATTTTGCCAAATATTAAATACCTTCTTAAAATAAGGCAAAATGGGAAATTACGTTTCGCCGAATTAGAATATTCTTCAGAAATTTAACGTCACACAAGTTAAAGAAATATTCCTACTTGGAAGAAACTTGTGATTAGTTGCGGTTTCTGACTTTAGATTTTTAGTCGCACGAGCGCGGCAGAGCGACGGGCAGACAATTTGGGGAAAAAAACGATTCGGCAAAACAGGAATTCCCGTTTATATTTGCCAAAAATTAAGACACTGACACTGATTAAAAGATGGCAGGATGGGATTCGGCCATGTTAATTTTCGGGAAGAGGTGGGCCCTGCGATGCCTTGTGTGCATGTCGACTGTGGCGTGTAAAAGATCCTAGAAATTTCCGGTTGGGATTACCTAGCGAAATTGTTCCTCTCTCTCCTTCTGGCGCCATGGCTTCGGCGGGAAGCGCGTCAAAACTACAGCTCTCCAGCCACGAGCCACGTCCCCCCCCCCCCCCCCCCCGACTCTACTCCTCCACCATCGCCACCACCATAAATTCCTAGATTTTGCCCTGCTAAGGTTGTTGAAGACGGCAGCTGCTTTCGTTGTTTGTATGCACGGGAGTCTGAATTATGTTTGACTAGTGTGTTTGTTTTGAATCGTAGTTTTTTTTTTTTCCACATTCCTTTAACCGTTGTTACTTTTCGGAACCGAGGATTTGTTTGACTTAGGCTCTCACGACTCGAGATTCACCTATAAAACCAAACACGTACTTTTTACTTGTTTTTTTTCCCCCTTTCTGTTTTACCAAGTTTTTCTTCGGTCTGTAGCCACTTACTTTTCCAGACACGTTGAACAGAATTCCAAAATAACCTCCTCCCCCTCCCCCCCCCCCCCTTTTTCGCGGACATACATCATTTTGAAGTCGCATTTTGCTTCGGTGTGATGGATTGAGCACGCGAAATAGAAGCATGATCGGCTTCGCAATGGACTGCAATGGATGTGAATAGTTAAAAGAGATGTGTGCGTGGGGCTGTAAAACGATTTTTAAAGGTACACCCGGCCTGCCTTATAACATCCACGCGCAGATCGCAATCCGCGCATTTACCAGCGCCAAGGTCGGCTTGGGTGGTAGCTGCGTTCCTCGCAGCGAGGAACGTAGCTGCTGTCGCGGTTGGCTTTGGGAATAGTACACGAAACAGCATCAAGTTAAAGATTGTGTCGTCACAAACCGGAATGATTCTCGTATTTTGACATCGCAATTAATAATTTTCTAGGCTAGTGTCTTATAATTTTGCTTCGGTGATCTATTGGAATAATTAATTTTATTTTTTACCGCATTAGTCTTTTAGATTTTTTGATCCATCGTAATTATTAGAAAATTAGTACATGCTCACACAGACATTAAACGTAATGATTATTGTAAGCGCGCAAAGGATCATATACTGCTGGTCGCAGTAAATAAAGTTAACAATTATTCAGCAGAAAATCTCATAGACGCCACATTTTAAAACGGATTTTTACCAAGGGATTGACTAACGGTAAGGAACTAGACCTTTGAGGCCATACTTGATGTGGAGGATCGAGAAAAATGGTGTTGGGAGGAATATCCCTTTAAGTATGGGAGCGATGAAAACCGGGATATATTTATGAATAATGGGTGAAAAAAAAACAAAGAAAAAACAATACGGTGACAAATAAAGTTACCGTAAACACGATACGGTCTTGATTTGTAGTTTGGTTAACATGTTTGTAATGTGTGGTGCAGTGACTGAGGTTTGCGCTAATTACTCAGCTGTCACGAGTCATTTAACCTTAAAAAAAAACTTCTTCCCCGTAAGTACTTTCTAAGTTTGTTGGCTGACTGACGCTTTAACACACTGAAAGGAGGGAATGTAGAGTAGGACGAAAATTAAAAGCTACGGGACTAAGTTTCCGTAACTTGCATTGTAATGTTTAAGTCAGGAGCGCCTATGGTGATACAGGAATCTGTTAGCGTAGGTCGCCACCTGCGTAAGGCTATTAGTACTGTTGTGCACCACTCGTGAGTTCTATGGGGATACGAGCGCTAATACTTTATTCTAAACGGTGAAGCATTTTTTTTTTGTTCAGTTAATTTTATTACGACTTGCTATACGAAATGTCAGTAAGAGGGAGACGTACAGCAACATGTAATACTCGCGTGTGCATTGTTTTTTCCCCATACCATTGTTTTCCATTGTTTTACCATTATTTACCATTGTTTTCGGTTGCAAGACTAGCTACATGTTGTTTGTTCTTTGTTGTATAATCTACACTGTTTCATTTATAATATATGGATTTTATGGTTTCCCAGTTCGATTCTGGTCTCAGCTACCCCCTGGCGTTTTCGGGATGTAAAGGGCCCTGCAGTGTCCCGTGCTCATGTCGACTGTAGCATGTCAAAGATCCTGGGTTTTCCGCTTGGATTTCTCCTCCTAAATTGTCCCTCTTGTCGCCTACTGTAGGGCAGAAAATTCCAGGAGGGGTTTCCTCTCTCAATAAAAAAAAACTCACTCTAACTATGAACCGATTTTTTTTTTTTTATTTAAACCTAATTTCGCTGGGAATAAATAGCATACAGTGCGCTTTTAAAAGGGAAATAGGTGAGAAGCGAAGCGTGGTAGTCACAATAACCACTTGGTACAACAAACGCGGTGCTCCAGGCGCCGAGTGCTAATTTTCCACTGCTTGGCCAATGGCCAAATGTTTAAATACTGTCTGGAAGCAAAGTTTTCCGTCATCTTTCATCACGGGTCGAGAATTTTGCAGTTATAAAGCAGATACACCTTTCAAAATGAAGCAGGATGCGTCTGTAGCCTTAAATTGACACGATCTCGTCTACGCCCGGTGGGTTTCAAGCCGATTTTGGCCAGCGTCCCGCCAAGAAATCCTTTCCAGGTTCCCTCCTCTCCCAACATGGAATCTTCCCCGTCGACCCGAACTCCCAACATCACAACACTTGACCTTCGTTTATATCCCGCCTACATTTTATAGCCCATTATGTAAATATTGTAATTTATCTTTGTTTAAGGAAATTTCTCGGTTGTTTGCGTGTGAAGTTTGACCTTT
>JAHWFP010256954.1:927-44607 GCA_023313725.1 Lithobius niger
TATGAATATTAATTAAGCCATTATTAATTTCCTTACATAATCCCTGTTCATCCTAAAATCATGGTACCTTTTTAGTGGTTCCTTATTTTAGCTTCCAAACCCAGCTCATTTAAACAGAAACTGCTTTACATAATTAAGGAAGAATTTCGCATTTACCGACTGGCCCAAAGTTAATTGTCGTGTGACTAGGGAAAACGCACCTTTCTTTGAAGTAAAAAAACAACCTTCACAGCAATCAGGGCAATAATTATGTACAGCAAGATTAAATTGCCTCATTAATTGAGGAATACTATTCTTGGTGGAATTGGAATAAAATACTATATGGCATAAGTGCATGCAAGAATCGAGAGCGCATTCTCCATGTAACTGAACTCAAATTTAATAAATTCAACTTTGTTGCTGTTGATCTGAAATAATATTTCACTTTATCTGAGCTGGCCACATGGGTTTGTTTTCCCTCTCGCTTTCAAGAAGGGGAGGCGTGGCATTTTCTCCTATCATCCTGTGCTCTATTTTCGGCCTCGAGTTGGCCATGGTCCGGCCAAGGTCCTTCAAGGCTGAGTGGTTTCTCTACCCTCGGCAATCATGTCGCCGGTCGTTTGACCTAGATTTGCTCTAGCTGGGGGAAGGAAAGAAACACAAGCGTTACTGGCTATGTTTTGTCAACTATCAACATTTTCCCTTGAAATCTTGTTTCTTGCCTCTTCATATTTGGAAGAAAAGTCACTTTTTATAGCCAAACGTGACTTTAATTTGCTCTCATCGGCAAATTTATAAAATTAAAAAAATATGGAATATCCATGGTTTGATTCAAACAGTACTATTTGACATTGTCAAATTTAATCATTATTTCCCTGCAGTACCAATGACAACAAGATTTCATCGGAATACACAGTCTCAAAATAAAATATCATATGCATGCTTCATACATGAGTAGCCCAGAAACTTGTATGTGTCTGAATATAATCTCACTCGTTGGGTCCCGTGCTGGGATTCAAACTGGCGACCAAGTTATCAAAATTGGTTCTGACATGCTTTTTACTTATTCGGTAAAATTTTCATGCTACATAGTAACAAAATAGGCATTAGGACAAGGAAGGGGACAGGATACCTGTTTTGTTACCCCGTTAAGTCGTATTCATATAAGTTTCATTTACTGTTATTCCCAATGAAAATTTTCACGATTGTGTGCCAATTGCGTATTTAATCTTTAAGATATTACATACTCCACGTTTTGGTAGTATTTTTTTTGTTAGTGTCTGCATTTGACTCTAAGTTTCATTTTTGAAACAGCATAACGAGTACTGCAACTCATTCATATATGCGGCTCGATTGATGTGGTATGTAAAATATATTTCGTGTTTATTTGTATTTGTGTCACCCATTTGACTACTACGAGACAGTTTAGACTAACCAGTGGGGGAAGCCGTCAATCGTAGCTTATTAAGAAACAACTGTATTCATGTTTGTCTGTTTTCCCTTTTGACTACCAAGCGACAGTTCAAACTGACCAATACAGAAAGCCGTCTATCACAGCATTTTAAGAACCTTGTTAATGTATATGTGTGTTAACCCATTTTGACTCATGTTCAGGTCGAACCTAACAGTTAAGGTTTTAGAAATTATTGTGTTTCCTCTCAATAAATATGTTATACTACAAGATGTGATGTCGCAATTCTTGAGCCTAACGTTGTGCGAGGCACTTATGACTCATAACCGTCACTAAAGTGAATGTTTGTATAGTGACATGTAAGTGAGGCTGTTTGCCTTACCAAAGCTTTTTGAATTTCAAAGAACTATTCGCAACCTGTGCTCTAACATCAGCTCTCCTGAACGTAAACAGCCAAAGCATAGGTTTACCCAGAATGCTGAAATTCTAGTAATTTCAGAAACACATAATTGTGCTTGACAATTAGTTTTAATCGGATGATTTCTATGCAGCGTTTTCTGTTTTTTTTTGTTTTTTTTTTGCTGCCAATTATAAGTCTGGTCTGCAGTGTTTACAATAAACCTGCTTTCATAAACATTACTGCAGTAATCTGGGTGTCTACTGCGTTTTTAATTTTGAATATTAAGAGGTGTGGGGTCGTTCTGCACCCTTAATTTGAATATCGTTCAGTAGTGAAATTTATCACTTAAAATAGAAATAACTTGATGAGCATGACCTGCCACTCACCTTCCTTGTGAGCATAACCTGCCACTCACAAAACCTTCAAGATGTGTCACCTGCCACTCTTGATATCTGTATGAATGTGACCTGCCATTCATAACTTACCTGTGAGCATGACCTGCCAATCACAAAACCTTCAAAAAGTGTGTAATCTGTTCCATCGGAACTTAGGTGTGAGGTACTTTAACTTTGTGTTGCCACTGACTTGAACTACGTTTGATGTTCCGAGTCCTCAAGTGTACCTCACTCTGTATCAGATTCTATTAACGGCTGCAACATGCGACCTTTCAAAATAGATAAGTGTGACATCCGTGAACAACAATTTTAAGTCGTTAATGTCTACATTTATTTGAATTCACATGGTGAATCATTTTATATGATTTTAACGTTGAGTGTGCCTTACTATTAGTAACAGCAATTAATCTTATTATTTTTTTTCTAATGGCAAGTAATTTGCACTGCCTCATTAATTTATGACAGTTTAATGTTTTTAATAGATGTCTTATTAATGTCAAAACTTTGTTTTTATCAATAGCAATTAATTTGCACTGCCCCATTAATTTATGACAGTTTAATGTTTTTAATATTTGTCTAATTAATGGTAATTGATTTTATGTGTATCGTGGCAAGGGGGGGTGGGGTGTATGAATTACACTTGTTTTCACCACAAGGCTAGGAATCACTTATCTGTTAATTCATAGTCCTGGATCATGTTGGGACGATCCCTGTCCTGTGATTTAGCCTCTTTTTCTCCATTCATTTGCCATCTTGACACCTTACCAAATTCATAGTATGTTGCACATTTTCTGAAAATACATGAAATTTGGACTACACGAGTTATGCAATATCCACATATCTTTCCAAGTTACGTAATACATATCACAATTATTCACACAGTATTTTGTATTTGTTAGTGACAAAGCTAAAAACAGCAAACTCACTCCATAGTGGGAAAATACAGAATTATTCTTTTAACACAAGAAAGAAAATTCAGAAACACTATTTTGTGAAATAAATTATTTATTTTATGTATAAACATAAAATAAATAATTTTTTTCACAAAATAATGTTTCTGAATTTTCTTTCTTGTGTTAAAAGAATAATTCTGTATTTTCCCACTATGGAGTGAGTTTGCTGTTTTTAGCTTCTAGGTGGGTAGCAAACTGTTGTCGTGGTCAAGGGTGAGCCATCTTGACCTACTTTGACCATCCCTTTCACATGCTGATGAGTGCAATTGAGCACGTTCACTCTCTTAGCTGAGGGGAGAGGGTGGGTAATAAACGAAAGTGGTCGGTGGGTTGAAAGGGTTGTGGGTACGGCTCTGGGCCCTGTCGGCTTGATCTGACCTCAAAATGTAGCCTGGTCTAGGCCATGTAGCTGACGGTCACTACAAGAGCAGAGGGGGTGAGCTAGGTCACTAGGAAAAAGAGACAACCCCCTTTTTCGTGACGTCAACCCTGAACTTTGCACCCATTGGTTTAGCCAATGTCCATTTCTGGGTCCCATTCTGGAGTTGAGAAGATTTGGCGATTTTACCCGCACACGAAGTTGTGTACTTCACCCTGACCGTTTGTTCTTTTCGTTTGCTCCCCCAACTTTCATCGCTCTCAATGGATCCTCCCTAGAAGAAACGTAAGGTTACTCCTAAGGAAGAGAGGAGTGCGGCTGAGAACATGCCGCAGTACATGAAAGACTTTCTGAGGATCCTGTCGCTCAATATTCTGCTGTTGTCGATACGCATCGACCATTTCTTATATTGTAAGAGAACTCCGGCCGTCTTTCCTGAATGCCCGCATTGGACCGCAGAAGAGGTACCCTTCGCGCCGATGTTGCCGGGTGAGGAACCCATGAACTATGTCCACCGATTATTTTATATGGAGTTGATTATTGAAAATCCCGGGCAGAACATTTTTGTTGATGGCGCACCACCCGAGGAATCTGTGAGGGCTCAGCAATTAAGGCTGAGCTCGCATTATTTAGGGTGTAGCCCTATTAATGCAAAGGAATGTCTATATTGTAGATATGTAGCATTTCCCCCATTTCCGGAAGGGACTGAGCATTTATCCGCCTTCTTTTCGAGGGCGGTAAATGCAGAAAATGTGTGTTTTCTACAACAAAACGTCCATCGGGCTCTGACGCGGTATCAGGAAATTTCCCGCCAGAAAGATGTTGCACTGCCAAACGTCGACTTGCTGGAAGATTTGGCAGAACTATTTCCGGACTGTCTACTAGAAGAGCTACCGCCACTACCAGATTTGCTCCGCTTCGGACCTGTGCAAGATCTGGATGCCCTGACTACAATAAATGCTGGTGCATCGGGGAGCGGAAGTCAACAGTGCCAGCATCCCGGTCCATGTAGGAATGACTGCCCTGTCTGTCACGATCGACAATATGGTAAGAAACTTCTTATTTATTATTTAGTTTTTTTTTTATAATATCATACGATATTCACAATTAAATTTCGTATTAAATTTCATTCATATAATGGTTATGAAATATTACTTTTTAATTTGCTGGAAGTGGAAATGATAATACCAAATTCGTTTATGCAAAACGTTTCCTTTTGAATAACTTCCAAGAACTCATATAAATTTTATCACAATATTATGCGAATAAAGCTTAATTATTAACTTGTAATGAGTCTTAAAAAAATCTAATGCAATGTATGCATTTGAAAATACATTATTGCTTCTTGAGCAAAGAAATATGTAGTTTTTGACAAGTACTTTTTTTTTCAAAAGTGTTTTAACTTTAAATCAATGGTTCTCAAAAGTAAACTCAAGTTACTTTGAAGTAAGGTGTTTATTTCCGATTTTACTGGTATAGGCTCTATGAATTCTAGGCCTTTTGGTAAGTTTCATTTACATGAAATGATATAAAATCTATGTCAATGTATTTATCTGTTGTTTTAATAACAACGTGGTGATAACTATTTAAAACACTGGAAGAGGAATTTATACGAACTGGGTTTAAAATAAATGAGACTGCATTTTTGTATGTGTTATAATTCACCTCTTCACAGATCTGAAAATGCAATATTGATTATTACTATTATCAATTTTAATTTTATAATTCATATCCTTGTGGATGTAAAATTAAACAGCATAGCATAGCTGTGTACAGTTCGTCCAACTTCCGTTTCATAACTTTTTGATATTTTATGCCTTTAAAATAATCAAAGCAGCCTAGGACCTTCATTTGTTTCCTTCTTAAATTTAAGGAATGACTGTCTTTACATGCTTTCATTTTTTTTTCATTTGTGAAAGGGAATCCGTGCCATGGAGTGATATTTTATTTATTTGTGTAATAAATTTAATTTTGGCTAGGTGGTCCGAACTACGTTAATGAAGCTGGATTCCTATATAGCCTATTATTTATTTATGTGGCACCGTTTCCGTTTCAAGAATAACATGCTAACTAGAATAACTAGTGTGAGTGAAATGAAAGTTCTGAAAATTTTCGGTAAATGGAGGGGGGTGGTGGGGGGTGTGATATTTAAAATCTTTGTACCGTTTATTTACCGTACAAGTTTGTATAGTACGTATAAATTTAAATGATATAACCGTTAATTTGAATGTCCGGTAACCATCCGGTAAATATTGGGAATGTATCTTTACAAATTCCTTGGTTTTGAACTATTAGCCGCAACGAGCGCAGTAGCGCGAGTAAGCGCTAAAGTAGATTAGGCGCTCTGCGCGTAGGAAAAGTAAATTTCCACTCCGCGTTGGAACTCTAAATAATTGTTTTGAAAAGGTAGTTGTAACCTATGATCTTAATGCAATAAAATATTTTGCGTATTTTATTTTAATTTGAATAATTAATAAGTTGCTTTTAACTGGGGGTGGGGGGTGTAGTAGCACTCACAAAATTTCCATGCAATTATAACAACTATTTTGGGAGAAGTACATGTTCCAGCTATTTTCATGTGCTTGAACATCATAATCCCGTATACAATTTTACATTGATTTCCCTCCATATTGTTCTTATGAACGTGAGAGAAATTAAGGTAAAAACATGTCTCGCTACATGCGAAAGTTTATACTTATAATGAACCAATTTACATGTCAATTTCACATGCATTCATAATTTTATGAATTGAATTTTAATCTTTGTTGTTCAATTTTCTTTATTTAAGATGACCTGGATAGCGACAGCGGCGACGATTAGCGCCGTTGCCGTTTTTTCTCGACTGCCCGCTACAAAATGAGCAGTGTGGTCGAGTTTCATTTTGACCACCCTGTTATCAGGGTTGTATATAACTGTATATATTTTAATTTTTGATTTACTTTTTTTTTCTATTTTATTATGTATGGTTAACACTTTAACACCTATGGACGTACTGGAACGTCCTTTGAACTTTTGCACAGCTGCCTACGGACGTACCTGTACGTCCTGTATGTTTGTACGTTTATGCTAAAGTCAACGTACCAGTACATCCATCACGCTTCACGCAGTGTTGTTAGGTAACGTTTTTAGTGCACCTATCAGCCGTTAGATGGCAGCACTGACTAGTCAAAGCTGTGTGAAATGATGTTTGTTGGAAGTTGTAAAGATGCCTTGCTTAGCTGAATACAAAATGGCTGCCAACAATGTTGAACTCTTGCGTTTTTGTAAGTGTTTCAACATTGTTTCGCTGCTTACTGTGCCAGTACTAATTTTTGTACAAAGTTTCTGAACGTTTCACCATTAAAAGCATACTTGTCTGAGATAAGTGACTATATTTTAAATTCTTGAGCTCCACTGCACAGGTTGAAATGATATTTTTGGTAAATGCCAAAATCGGTCAGGCTGGAATGCTAGTTCAAAATAAAAAGGTCAGGCGCGAAAGTGTTAAGGGAAATATCATGTTTTCATGATCATAGATTCCTGAAAGTTTTTCCAAATTAAATTTTCTTATTAATTTCTTAACTTTCTAAATGAAATCTTAAATTATAGTCAAAGTTAAATTTCCCTGTTCTTAATTTTTTTTCCTTTCGTTTGGGTTTATTTCCTTTTTCATTTTCATCATTTTATCATGACCAAGTATTAAATTTATACTTCTTAAATCTGTGATCGTACAATGTTTTTATATGTATTAATTTCGACTTTATTTCAGGAATTGTTTTATATGTACATTCAATGTTCAATGTTTTATTTTATTTCTTTTTACTAATTTTCATTTATGTTGCAATTTTACTTTATTTAATTACCAGAACCCTGGAATTGTTTGTTGCTGTATATATTTATTTCGATTTTTCTTTCCTGTTGTGCAACATTTTTAATGTTAGTGTTCGTGACCGTAGTTTACCGTAAAGGTTTAACTTTTCATCCAAATTGTTTTTCGGTTACTAATTTTTTCTTCCAATTTCATTTTCCTAGTCAAAATTATTAAATTTAAATTTCTTAAATTTCATTCATTCAAATATTTCAGTTTTCCTGAATTTTCCTCGAGTGGATAATATTTTCAAATTTTTCTACTGTAACTTATGGTTACGACATGGTTATGTGATTTTACGTTGTTATTTCAACAATTTTCCATGTTTTATCATTTTTTGTTGTTTTTTGTTTGTTTGTATATTATTTTACGTATATCCATGTTTTAATTTTCTACGTTTTATTATTTCATATGTTTTGTTGCAAACAAAATTTTTGTTTTCATATAACATGTTTGTAAATACCTTAATTTTAATTAACATTACGTTAATTATTTTCTGTGACTTTGCCATGTTTTTGTAAATATTATCCTGTTCATTCTATGTTTCTATTATCTGTTTCTGTCATGTTGTAAATATTTATTGATTTACGTTTCGTATGTCGTGTTAATTGTACGTATTTTACGTAAATTTTCATTTTCGTATTATTTGTTTGTGTATATATATTTTTTTCTTATTTTCAAATAATAGTATTTTCTAGAACAAGCTACGAGTTTCCGTCTCAAAAGATATTTTACATTACATCCTGAAACAAAATAGCCATAAGCTATTTTCACGCATTTATACGATGTAAATATGTTTAGTGTTATGCACTGTGAGAACGAACTGCGTAGGTGACTGGTCTAGCAATTATGCTTTGGTTTCGGAAAGGTAATTCCGATTTTACTCACTAGGGTCCCCGCGTACAGAGCGCGTGAACGCTTCTTCACGGTGACGCCATGTTTTCCTTGTTTGCCGTTGGATACACAAAGACTTACTCATCCTCAACGTTTGCCTCTTCCAACCGCCGACGCAGCCTAATTTCTGGCGTAATCTTACTGCTACGGGTATCGTAACCATGCATAGACTAAGCATTTTTGTTTATTAAGTTCGTAATCTATCTTACGGTATTTATTTTGTAAATGAGCGGCCGATTTTGGCTCGACGCGTTTGCGTTACTTAGGCTCGTTTCTGAACTGCTAGCTGCATCGTCGTTCTGGAAGGCGTAAACGTTGGTAGCTGAATCTTCAATAAATAGTCTGTTGGATCCTCCAACAGTTACGTTATGTATGTACGTAATTTTATTTCAGCTTCCGTTAAAGTTTCGTTAAGCTGCACCGAGATTTCCAGGTGCGTAGGTCCAATGAAAGGTATAACTTATTCGCTATAAGCATCACGACCGTCAACGATGACACCTGGTGTTAAAAATAGTTGCGTATGCAAAAGTTCTGTAGAAATTTAGATGTACTCATCTGTGCTCATGCATACAACCTTCAGATGGGTCTGCTAGCCTAATTTTATACAGAATTCTATCATAGTCCTTATAAAAATTGGAGGCACCAATTTGATCCTCCACTGACTAATCTCTAAGCCGTTTTATGATTTTGCCTCGATACGGATCGTCTGTCTGTTCCGCCACTAGGTGTTATCATGTCTAGTCGGGATATTGGCTGCCTAATACAGCGGCTGGTATCTCTATACGAGACAACACATCGGACACCGGTAGAAGTCGACCCGACTTGTGACATAATATGAACTCGTATTCTCTCAGTTGTAATAAGATTCTTTCGAGTTTGGGGTTTAAGTTGGAGGCACAATAAAGGTATCCTATTGCTAAATACTGTTTTATGAGCAGCTGATTCAGTAGGTTAAACTGATAAAATGCAAATTTGAAGTCTAAACGAGTAAATATTTGGTACCAATGAGATGCGCCATGCTGTCAGTCACAGTGGCAGTGGAACACTCATGCTTATAATTACAGAATTCAAGCCTCGTAGATTTACTACGACTGCATAACCAGTTGGCCTTCTCTTTATCATTAACCATGGCGATAACTAATGCTGATTTACCCCCTTTTTTTCTACTTTTTGCATCTCATCAAGTTAGTTATCTAACAATTTACGTTGATGAAATGGAACTCTATAAGCCTTGGAGCTTACTGGTTGAGAATTCCTAATTTTTCCATCGAAAATTTCGTATCTTTGGTAACAACCAAGGTCGAAATCTTCTTTATGTTTTAGAAATGATTCCTGATGAATGCTTAACATATCTAGGAATTCCTCAGTTTTCTCCTTACTTAAATATGTAAGTATCAATTTATGTTTCAAAACATTCCATTCCTCATCGAGCTCTTCCTTAGATTTAGACTTGGAAGCGTCAGCTAGTTCCTTAGCTGGCTCTTCCGGTGAGATTTTGGTCTGTTTGGATTGCTGTTGAGTTATCTCGATGGGATCTACCCGTTCCTACGTGACTATAGTCACTATAATGGGAGCGTCATCGTCGTTGTAGTCTCGCAACGGCTGCGTACGTGTTTAAAATCGTACCCGCTTTTAGTTCTACATTAAATCCATTAAAATTACTACATATTACTAGAATAATACCTGTAGGAGTCAGTTAACCAGAATATGAGCAAAACGTACAGGAAACGTACGTGAAGTAGAATTTGATATCTGGATGGTCACCTTTGACTTCTTTGTTTATGCCTGTGTAGACTGATTGTTAATAATGCATTCTGGCTTTGCTTTTGAGGCATTGGCTTTTTTTTGTTGTTGTTGATATAACCAGTTAAAAATCGATATACATTGCTTGCGTGTTAAACATTGCTACTTTTTAACGTGATAAATTTCACTAATTTAATTGCTCCGGTTTTTATTTTTATTTATTATTATTATTTTTTTTTTTGAGCAAGCATGCCTACAGTAAATATAATTATCACCGTATATAATAATTCGCGCAGTAATAGTAATTATCACTGCATATATTAATGCTCACTGTAATGTTCCATTACTATTTAACTGTAGCATGGTTCCTTTTACATGGATTTTTTTTCTGAGGTGATTTATTGTTGCGGCGACCGCCAGTCCTGTAATGCCCTAAGGGTGATTCGACTGCTAAAATAAAGTTAACGTTAAGTTAAATTTGCCGTTTTCAGGTTCTAATACTTCTGTAATACTTCTGTATTTCAAGAATTTGAAAATGTAGATTTCCAATAATTCTGGACTCACAGTTTGCTGGAGTTACCTCAATTCTTAACAAAAGACACTGTAACGCCTATAAGCTTTTGTTCACGCGTACAATTCCATGTAAATTTAGGATTATCGTCACTATCTTCATCCGTAGCTACGTTAGGTGTTGCTACGTAAATATGATCAGGTTTATAATTTTCCCTGTTTATTATTTCCTTATTTTGATTATAAGCGACTTGAACTAATTCTGGCGATGCTGGTGTTTGAAATTTTAAATCGCCTTTAGTTAGGACGTTATCTGGGAAATTTAATGCTAACGAATCTGATTTATTTGACATGAAATCATAACGTAATAGTACTGAAATATTACTAAATGAACCATCAGGTATGATAACGAATTCTTGGCTTCTAGAAAATTCACATTTTTCTATAGTTGTTACTATTTTCCTATCAGCTTTAATCTGACGATTTCCTACACCAACTTACTTTACTGACATAATCACCGTAAGTAAATGACATTATTTTAACACTGAGATTTTCTACATTTTTTTTTATTTTTTTTTTTAAGCATGCGTTGTGCTGCAGTGTTAGTAATTAGCGAAAGTGACGAGTCTGTGTCAATAAACCTATTTCTGGCCTATTACCAACGTCGAACACTAAGTATGAACGCGAATATTTAACCTTAGTTTTATTTAAAACTGTGTTCACTTGAACGTTATCAGCGTTAGGCGCTGTTTGCTCCGAGTCGAGCGATGCTTCACCTTGCTGCTCCGACTCGAGGCTAGTATCAACCTTGGACGCTAGATGATCCTGTTGTACCACCTGTTGCACGGTTGAGCGGAAATGCTCATGAGCAAGTTTCCTCGCTCTCCCAACGATGAGTGTTTCGCTGATGACGCATTTGGGTCGGCAACATTTTTGCTGTCCCAAAACGTTAAGCAGATTGTAGGTTCGAATGTTCCTACAACTGTTGGAATTCTAATTTTCCAATCTTTCTGCGTTGTTGGTGAAATACCAATAGAAGTGCCTGAAGGCATTTTAACTCCATCTTTATGGAATGATTCACTCGTATGTTTAAACTGAACTGTGCGTTCACTACCTAATAAAGCAATAACGATCGGCTTTTTAGTATCGACTGGGTTTAATTCTGAATGAAAATTTGTGGAATCTAAACCATCTTCGAATAGTGTTACTATTACTGAGTCACAAGTTAAACCGTACTTATCATTAACTATCATTATCGTTAACTATGTTTAAAGCATTTGTAAATTCATTTACGAGAGTTTTATTACTTTCTATAGACCTTGCAACATATTTTGAAGGAATTTTGACAAAATATGACGCTAAACGTGGAAAAGCTAACGTCCGATCTGGCAAAGCAAGTTTCTGCTGGTGCCACTCGACATTTGAATACAAATTAAGCATTAATTAATTTGCATCTTCGTTTGAAAATAATGGAAAACATTTTACTGTTAGGAAGTGAGTAGCCTACTATTAACTTCCTTATTTTGGGTAACAAGCGTTTGAGCATGAACTGAGCTGACGTGTGGATTTCGATCGTCATTATTGCTCTGTTCCGACTGCTTTGAGTTTAGTTCTGTTAACATTCAGACTCAGATTTTTTTTTAAATTTTTTTTTTGTTTTTTGAACTACAATCATTTTAACACGAGTCACTACCTTCGTTTACGTCTGTAGCGTGTTGTGGAACACAGTTTTGGTTGTTATTTTGTCTTTGTTGGTTTTGTCTTTGATTTTGGTTTTGATTTGGGTTTTGGATTTGCTATCTACCATTATTGCTACCATTATTTTGTTTCTGCTGTCCGTTATTGTAACTATTGTTACTGTTATTGCTAGCATTAACCTGATATGAATAAGGGTTGTTAGTTTTCTTATTAAACTGAACAGAGTCCCTATTATCGAAACCAGAAAAATAATTTCCGCCGTTTTCAGGATTATTTCCCCAGTATTGACTACATCTACGGCCGTCCCCGCCATAGTTATTATTGGAAGAACTGCCTTCCGAATTATGCTTCTCATTACGTTGTCTGCAACGTTGTAAATTTTCAACCTTAGTGCGACAATGTTTTTTTAAATGTCCACGGCCTAAACAACCGTGACAGACCTTGATTTGTGGTTTCTCGCATTTATGGTGCTGATTTTAGCCTCATTAGGCTAACACTTCTTAATTTATTTAAGCCTTTTTCTAATGAATTCATTTTGTCTAATATTGAACCAAGAGCCAAATTATTGACTTCGCTATTCGAAGTTTGTTTATTTGCTGCAGCTTCTGCAGACTGAGCTGAGCTACTTTTATTCCTTTTACCTGTGTAGCCTGCTAAAATGCCACGCTTGTAAATTGCAGCGTTATACATATTTCGAAACGAAGTATGCATTTGAGAAGTAATATGTACTTCGATTTCGGGTGGCATAGCATGAAGGAAAACTGAACGCATCCCTTCATCTTTTGCTATTTGTTTATATTGGCGTTCTGCCTCGGTATCCGTTGGCTTAACTATCGAAAGTTGTGAAGCCATTTTCTCTAGCCTAGCAGAAAAATCTTTGATTGTTTCCCCTTCCTTTAATTCAGCTGCATGAAACAAATATGGGGTTATGGTTTCACCTCCGCAACCAAATCTATCGACTAAAATTTCCTTGAAATTTTCCTAACTTCGAGATCTAGCAATATGCGGATTCATGGCCAAATAAATTGCTACTTGTCCTGTGCATTTGCTGCATGCGACAGAAACTAACTCGGAATCTTTTAATGAAGGGTCTAATGTTCGTAAATTTTCTACCATTAAGGCAAAAGTAAAAATATCCCATGAGTCATCTCCTGCAAAAGGTAAAATAGCTTTCTTGGCTGAAAGTAATTCTTCCCAAAGTCTAGACTTATTTTGTGAATCCTTGCTTTGATTTGATTCGGTAATAGTTTTTAGCACTTCTAAATGATTATCATTTACTGCCTTAAGGTTATCGCTATTTGATTGTAAACATACTGATAAGTATGATCCAAAATTTCTTGAAGATGAGATTCGTCCATATTACCCTGTTGTCCGCTACTATGATTTGGGGTTAAAGTCAGCGGTGTTTGATTTCCAGGTGGAATCTGAGAGTTGATTACGACATTTGGAGTAATAGGAACATGGGAATGATTCGGTATTTGCAAATTTATTGGCAATTGAATATTAGGCGGTGTTTGAGCGCTTGTTTGCATTTGCAAGGTAGGCATAGTTGGTGTTAAGATTGGTGTTACCCGATTGTGCTGTGGCGTTACTAAATTTAACGGCACTGTTTGGGTTAAAAGCGTAGTTTGATTTGGTGGCACATTATGATTTAGTGGCACATTTTGATTTAGTGGCAAGTTATGGCTGAATGGCGCAGTTTGGTTTAATGACATAGCTTGATTAATATGCACCTGACTATTGGGTGTTACTTGAGAATTTAACGGTACCTGAGTACTAAGTGGTACTTGCATATGTAGTTGAACCTGGGAATTGAATGGTGCGTTTGGGAATATCGATACATGAGAATCTCGTGACACACGGTTGTCGTATGGAGATCTAGATCGTATTCGACCTCTAGAATTACCCTTATTTTTAGTTGAGCGTTTTGCTGAACGAGACTGAACTCGTTTGGATGGTGGCAAATTCAATGCGTCATCGACCTTGTCAATAGTATCAATATCAGAATGATCTGACTCATCTGGAGTGGTATTGGTATTGTCTAAAATAGGAGTGCTAACTGAAGCATTAGTAAATTCCACAAAATCGTCTTGATTTCGAGCTTTTCTAATAGGCCTGCCTCTTGAAGAGATTTGAACTGTGCCCCTAGCACGATTACATCTAGTTCTAGGTATTATTTAACTAGATTTTAAGCAAATATTTAAAGCTTAAGGTAGATTTAAACTTATTTGTAGCACAAATCTTAAGTTTTGTGCACTTTGAAAATTTTCTACAATTTTCTACTGTAGTGACTAATAAACAAAATGCAATAAACTCAATTTAGGCCTATAAGCTTTTTTTTCCCAAAAATAACTGATATTTCCTCTTATTGTGGGAAATTTAAAGCAAATACTCTTTAAATGCACACAAGATAATACACTTGAACATATATCATAGCACTGAACATGTCAACCAACTATTTTCATAAACAATCGCAAGATATCAGCAAAATCAACAATGTTATTTTCTAACAAAGTTCAACTAGCGCTACTGTTCATAAATAGGCTACTAAATTTTTCCGTACTTTTTGAGTGTTAAAACCTGTTTATAAACAAACCAACTATCGTTGTTAATTATCGGCAAAATTCTTACCGAATTTAAACGCTAAATTTCAACTTTTCAAAGATTGTAAAATGCGAAAATTGGCATTATTACTAGAAAATACAACTGAATGCTCTTAAAATTATTATTATTTTTTTTTTCGAATTTCTTTTCCGGGGATTAAAGGGAAATAGAATCACAATTATGACTCCATTGTAAAGTTCTATTCCAGTGACCATTTGACCAGAATAAACATTATTATCTAGGATAGCATAAGGGCAATCAATTGTATAAAACACTAATCATATATAAAATAGGTAGGCTAAATAATAAGCAAACATCCAATTATACTGGGCCTTTAATCGACACTCCGGTGTACACAATATTGACACCACAATATGGTCAATTAAATCAATGACAGATTTGTTATGATTTGATTGTATCGATTACAATTATCGGCAATGAGTCGAACGAATGGCATTACGGATTAAGTCGAGCGGTAAACCTAATCATTATGATATTCTCTAAATAAATTAAAGGAATCTCGGGTTAATTTAGTAGCGTACGGATTGGTACTAGTTAAGCATAAACAATCTTAGCTATTGCTAATGAATCAGAATACTTAGCTCTATAATAGAAGCTTGAGTGCGGCCATTAGGCCCACAGCTCGGCTAGGCGGTGAAGTCTCGTCGTCAACTCGGCACGGCTATCTGCCTGGCGTACTTCTGGATTGCGTCCTTCGGTATTTGACTGGCGTGAACTAGTTAACAACTGTTGAGCGGCTGATGATCGAATGATATCACGCATTCCGAGGATCGGTTTAAACACTGTGGCGTTATCAGCCATGATCGATCCATTGTAGTATTGATTTATTATTGATAAGCTAAATACAGTAAAATTTGGACAGCTTGAGCCCTTATTGCCAAATGGGACCTCTACGCATGTCAATCATTCCATTGTTGCGTTCGGGTTCATTAATTGTTCCCCGTATGCGGCGCTTTGAAGGTATATGCCGCCAGGTATATGCCGCATATGCCGCCATGTGGGAGGGATTTATTGTTATTCCACGAAGTGATTGATCACGAGCGACGATCTTATCGTAATTAAATCTACTTTTAGAAAGTCATTTAGGTTCTACGAAACTGTCGTAACTATTGTCAGCTAGTAATGCCATCCTTTAAACTCTAACAATAGGTGTAATTACACTTGTTCAGTTTCAAATGATCTTGCCGCCTCTCGGTCACCTTTGAAGAGGACTCTCAATTATAATTGCTATCTGGAGTCGTTTTGATCTATCCGAATAAATTTTAATAAATGCATGATATTATGCAATTATGCATCCAATCAATTAATTGTATGGTTTCTGTTATGAATATTAATTAAGCCATTATTAATTTCCTTACACTAGCAAGTGCTATTGAGAAACGAGAAGCTGCTATTCTAGCCAAAAAAGAACTTGCAGTTAAAGAAAATGAGCTTTTTCTCAAAGCGGAGGAGCTTAAGTTAAGAACCCTTGAGGTGGCTGAAGGTGACAAACGCCGAGCTCATGAGCTAACCGTAAAAGATGGCGATAACGCCCACGAGTTAAGAAGACTCGACAAACAGCTTGAACTAGCAAGGCTACAAGCTACCAACGTTAATGTTAACGCTGCTCCAAACGGAGCTAACGGCACTCCCCAGCTCAACCAAATCCAGCCCCAAAACAAGGTAAAGTTGCGGATGTTGTTCGACTGGTAAATAAGTGGACGCCCAAAACAGAAATTAATAGTTTCTTAAATATTTTTGAGAGAATAAGGGTCAATCAAAAAATTCCCAAGGACCAATGGATGACCGCGTTGTTACCATTAATGGGAGAGGTGTTAGTCAAAGTTTGCGACCAGCTTTCCGACACGGAAATGCTTGACTACGAAGTAGTTAAAAATAATTACTTTCCAGATTTGTCCAGACCAAAGAGTCGTTACAGACTCAGTTTCGTTCACTCGAAAAAGACCAAGAAATGCAGTATCACGACTACGCATTTGAGTTGGCAACTTTGTTTTCCAGATGGCTAGCGTTAGCCAAAGTTAACAGGGATTTTGACAAACTTGTTAATTTGATGCTCTTAGAGCAATTTTACAAATCTTACCCCAACCACTTCAGAAAGTGGATCCCCGATCAAATTAAGACGACTATGTTGGCCGAAGCAGCCCAAGTGTGTGACGAGTATACCAAAACAAAACAAAACTGCTGCTCGTGCAGCCAAAACACAGCCCATAGCTGCCCTGTCAAACCAGGGTTCTAAACCAACTGGTCAACAATGTGGTAACAGACGTAACCACAACTCGATAGCTAATCTGGCCGGATCTGTCGATGTGAACGCAGATTGCCCTGGAGGGGACTCTGCCATAAATAATAGTGCTAGTGTAAAAACTAACCCTAATCCAGATAGAGTTAGGCTTTGCTACATTTGTAATTCCCCCCAACATTTTAGTAGTGAATGTCCCGAACGTAACTCTAAACCTCAACAAGCTAAGGCATGTTTCCCAGTCGGGAAAAATGCTAGGGAAATTCTCAAGTCTAGTACACTAGAAGCTAACTTAGGTAAACATAAAATAAATATTTTATGCGACTCCGGAAGTTCATTGTCCCTGGTCAGTGCGAAACTCGCAAGGAATTGGCCACGTTTGAAGAAAAACATTCGATGTCAAACAGCTTTAACTGACGTAATCGTGAAGTTACAACAGGTCAACTTGTGTTTAAGATTAAATAATGGTGCTAAGCTAAAAACCGGTACTTGCGTCTCAAAAAGCTGCCAGTCAACCTCTGACGTGGTGTTGGGAATTCCCGGTATGGAATTGGTAAATAAAAAGCTCGAGGTGGGCGTCACTCCACGTGATTCTGGGCCCCGCTATAGCAGCACGAGCCAACCAAACGAAGGGTCGTTGGGCCACAAGCCGATCAGCCCTGTGGGATTGGTCAAGCGTCAATTAGGTGGTAATGAGTCAGTTGCGTCACAGCCAAACGTCTTTAAGCCACACGTGCAGATGGGCGTAGCCAGCTTAAGCCTTCTGCAAAAGAACCCTCCCCCAGACGACTCCATCTTTGTTTGCCTAGATTAAAACCTAAAGATGTCTTAACTACGCCTTGTCTAAATAAGATAAAACGAAGTTTGTCAGCTAATGATGTAAACAGTAGTTTAGTCATGTCAGAAAAACCCAGAATTAGCGAATTTAGTTTTTGCAAATGGCTTAAATTGCGTAGCAGATCATCTCCAAACCTAAAGTTAGAAACAAGCACTTCTGCCAAATCAAAGGTCGGCAGCGAACGTGTTCCCCCTAAATGTTTTGATTTTTTTTCCAGAGTTAGGTAAAGTTGCCTGAATTTTTAATCTAATTTAAAGTCAGTGTGTTAGCAAATAAAAAAACTTAAAACATAGTTTTCCCAGTGCTTTCTCTAAAAAGTAGAGTTTTTTTTCTTCTTGCAAGTAAACCGGAGATCTAACTAAGTAAATTTCCAGTGCATGTGTTCTTTTAAACAATGAGTAGTTTGTCGCTACAACCGTGACTCCATCTAGAAGCAACCAAACCAAAAAAAATAGTATAGTTGTTGAATTTTAAATCCTAAAACTTCAGAGTCTACTGGACACACCTGGAAAGCATCTAGTGATTGTTGCTGCATCAAGCCAGCATTTTCGTTAAATATTTAATTGTTAAACGTTTCGTTTCAGTGAAAGTTGACTAAAAATTATTTTTAACTGCAATTTTTATTTTGTTAAATGGTTTGTTGGAAGTACGTCCATAGCCAAAAACAACTTCCAGTTAATTCTCGTTTTGGTCTGCACACCTAAATTTTAAGTGCCAATGCTTTACTCTTTTTGTCATCATCAACGTCTCCCGTTGTGGGAGAATAATTACAGAGGTTGTAACGACACTAAATAAATATTCATTAGGAATATTCTACGGGGGTTGCAACTTGTTCCCGGTTGGCCCTTCTTTAAGTTTTATACGAAATGGTTTTCTTTATAAAAAATAACCGTCTGTCTCACCTCTGAGTGCAAAAGGTCAACTCTGTCGTTAAAAGGTTGTTGTTGTTTTTATCCATAAAACCTCCCAGTGTTATATTGTTATGTTTTAAGTTATGGGTCATACCTCAAAACCCTTCAGTGTCAAATTTCAAATTGTAAACAAGTTGTTTGGTAACCTTAAACCATTCTAGTGGTAATAGTTACTGTTAAATAGAGCCGGTGTTCTTCCATGCATTCACAGAAAATTCTCTTCTAACCGCTATCGTAGCCTAGGTTGAGGGTGGACAGCTAGGTGTTTTTGGTAGTTTCACAGCTAAAAAAATCTACAATTTGACATAATCCGGACTCGTACGAACGATTCAGTAGCGGGACGCCTCATTTGACAATTTACTTTTACAAAAACCATAACCTTGTAATTTTCTAAAAGAAAATAGTGTTTTGTTTAAATTTAAAATGTCTTTTGCCCATTTTCTGAATGCTTGTACGATTTTCCTGCGCGAAGCAGCGCGGACAGCATTTAGTTAGTAGCAGCAAAAATAGTGTTCTTAACTCGTAAACTTTTATTTTACTTAAAGTTTTCTTAGCCACAAAAACGTTAGTCCCCCAAAAATACAAAACGGCGAAGTTAATATTTTTGTAAACAGTGTGATTTATTTTGTGACAATTTTTTTGCATAATTTGGCAGTCTTGTTCTTGCATATCTTGTGTGCACTAACCCTTCTGTTCTAGCTATTATTCTGAGTTCTAAGGAACCCTGAATAAAATCCTGTGTTGGGGGGGGGGCGTGTAATGACAGGCCGCCGAAAAACTTCGTTTTTCACGATGAACAATTTTTTTTTCTTGAGCGCACCAAAATGCAAAAAGACCTAGATCTTTAACCCTCAGCCAAATTTTTAATAATGGACAAAAACGGCCCATCTTGGAACCATTTAATAGCAAAACACAATAGCTAACTCTTCAGGAAGCCCAATCTTCAAAATTCCATCCTGAAGTCTCGCAATCCCCATTTGAAAACTGCTCCAAAAGTACCGCAGCGCTCCTTCATCATGGCTGCCATTATTGAAAACTTGTATCTTGTATTTCTATTTTATTGCTTTTATATTAGGGCAAAAAGCCCAAAGACACTAGCTTAGTTGTGACTTAGGAGGGGCTGCCTTTGGTACTTAACCTCACATACATGTGGATACAGCCACCATTTCAAGTGTGATATTTTTTATTCTGTTGAACTGCAGCAACTTTTATGAAAAATGTCTACAACGATTGATAACTGTCTTTTAACTTTAAAGTTAAACATCCAAATTAACTTAATGCATTATAGCATTCACTAAGCTAGTCCATTTATCCATTTTATATTTTATTAATAATCTTTTGCCCCAGAATGCTACCTTTAGTCCGAACTAATTCGACATCGGCAATCACCGGACATGAATTTTTATGTAAATATTTTTGCCTTAAATCGCTACAAAACTCCGACTGTGACCATCCAAATGTGTGCAATAGCTTGTCCTTAAATTAAAAACAAAAATCTTATAAAGATCTGTCCCCAAAGCCAGTCCAAAAGTCAGTCTGTGCAAAGAAACTCAGTCCCCCCCTCCCCCCAACCTAGTTGTGGTGTGTAACACTGCAGTTTACCGTTAAAGCTTTTTAAATTTAATAGTAAGGATTTATTCTTTACCCAAGCCAAAGTACTAAGCTTTAACAAGAGTCAATTCACAAGGTGCATATGTAAATGAACAATCAATAATCAATATCCCAAAGTAAAGGCCTGTCCCAATGTTCAAGAGTTGAAAACTCAAATAGGCCTATCTTTAACTATTCCCTACTCCTTCAAACGGCTCTGCACCAAAAACCCTTTGCTCTACCGACTTTCCCATTGTTCTCCTGGCCCTCCACCAATCAGACCCCCGCAACTATCCTCGACGTCCGCGCTTTCCCCCCTCTCCAGCATAAAAAGCCTCAACAGACCAGCTCAGTCAGCACAGCTCACAGATCTCTCAAGCTAGAAGGGTCACACCGGTCGGGAATGGAGATGTCACGTCCGTGGTTGCCATGCCGGGCAAAATGGTAGTGGTTCGTATCTAACTAGTTTAACTTTAGAAGTTTATCTTTAGGACCCCCAATTCTAAATTCATAGTTTAACTTAAACTAACCTATAGCTTAGAGTCTTTATGATTGGTAAGCCAAATCAGCATTCCTGGTCCCTACCAACATAATGTTAGTGTAGGCATCTCTTTCTAAAAAGCCAAGTTCATTCTTTGTTCGTTTTTAAATGTAAACAAAAGGACGGTTTGATCCTCGTGGATTCAGGGAAAAATAACTGTTGGACGACTTGAAAACTACAGTTGTCAAATTTAGTTGCAACTTAGCGGATGCGGTTCAGCTTGCTGAGTATTCCTGGATTGGAACTCAACATAACAATACTTTTTCTAATCGAAATTAAGTGTGTTTAAGAATCAACTTCGTTGTTCTTGTTTATGTGAATTTTCCAAAAGTGTAAATTCAAGCCAAGTGCTTTTCAAACTTGTTAAAGCCAAGACTAGTGAACTATAAATGTAAACATATTTTATATATTCATTTTCTGATGTTTTAAAATAAAAACCAAGAGTTTAAAACTTCAGGTTCGTTCCCTAGTAGATTAATTGTTTTTAAGTGTGAACTATTATGTAGCCCATTTTAGCTTTATACTTCGTTTAAGCAATTAAATTAATCCACCTTTGGTGGCAGTGAAATTACCGGTAGCATTAAGGTTAGGCCTAGAGTTAGGCCACCGATGCTTCATTCCCCATGCCGGGACTGTAGCCCATGCTGTGCTTATTAACGTGAAAAGTCGTAATAATCACCAAAACTTGATGCTAAACAATACTCATCAACCAATGATGTCGGGGGCGCTACAAGCACCTCAGCCGTCGCAGCGTCCGCCGCTACAAGAAAAATTCAGTATTTTCCATTTTAAAGGGAAAATTCATCATTTTGTGCAAAATTGCAGAAAATTTTCAAAGTGCTTAAAACTTAAGACTTGTGCTACAATTAAGTTTAAATCTACTTTAAGCTTTGAATATTCACTTAAAATCTAGTTAAATAATGCCTAGAACTAGAAGTAATTGTGCTAGAGGCACAGTTCAAGTCTCTTCAAGAGGCAGACAAATTAAAAAACCCTCAAATCGCCAAGATTTTGTGGAATTCACGGATGCATCCGTTAGCACTCCTAATTTAGACAATACTAATACCACCCGAAACAATTCGTATACAGAATCAGAGCATTCTGATACTATCGACGAGATCAATGATACATTAAATTTGCTACCACCCAAACGAGTTCAGTCTTGTTCAGCTAATTGCTCTACTCAAAATAGGGGTAACGCTAGAGATCAGATTAGATCTAGGTCGCCACACGATAATCGTACATCACGTAAAACTCGTGTGCCTTTAAATTCCCAAATACCGCTTAGTACTCAAGTAGCACTAAATAATCAAGTACAACCCAATAATCAGGTGTATTCAATTCAAAATACGTCATTAAACCAAAATATGCCATTAAATCAAGCTATGCCATTAAGCCAAACAGTGCTGTTACATTAAGTAACGCCAGAGCATAATCACGTGTCACCAAATTTGATACCAACTATGCCTACTTTGCAAATGCAAACAAGCGCTCAAACACGGCTTAATATTCAGTTGCCAATAAATTTGCAAATACCAAATCATTCCCATGTTCCCATTACTCATTACTCATTCCAATGCAGTAATAAACACTCAGATTCCA
Organism: Lithobius niger; assembly: GCA_023313725.1. Taxonomy (NCBI): domain Eukaryota; kingdom Metazoa; phylum Arthropoda; class Chilopoda; order Lithobiomorpha; family Lithobiidae; genus Lithobius; species Lithobius niger. Next base: position 23,483 of record JAHWFP010256954.1, read on the forward strand.
CCTTGAAATCAAACTCCGCTAACTTTAACCCCAAATCTTACTAGCGTGCAACAAGTCATGATTGAGGAATATCATCTTTAAAGAATTTTAGACCATACTTTGGCAGTATGTTTACAGTCAACTAATGATAACTTTAAAGCAATAACGGAAAATCATTTGGAAGTATTGAAAACCATTACTGAATCTAATCAAAGCAGAGATTCTCATAATAAGTCTAGACTTTGGGAAGAATTGCGATCAGCCAAGAAGAGTATTTTACCTTTTACAGGGGATGACTCATTATACATTTTTGCTTTTGCGTTAATGGTCGAAAATTTGCGAACATTAGATCCTTCACTACAAGATTCAGAACTAGTTTCGGTTGCATCAGTAATGTATAGGTCCAGTTGCAATTTATTTAGCCATGAATCCGCATATAGCCACTTCTCAAAATTGGGACAACTTTAAGGAAATTTTAATCGATAGATTTGGTTGCGGAGGTGACGTCGTCACCCCACATTTATTTCACACGGCGCGACTTAAAAAGGGAGAAACCATCGAATTTTTTGCTGCCAGGTTAGAGAAAATGGCTTCACAACTTTGGAGAGTTAAACCTACAGACTCTGAATCCCAGAGAGCTTTTAAACAATTAGCAAAAGATGACGGAATGCGTTCAGTATTTCTGCACGCTATGCCACGGGAAATTGAAGTTCATGCAACGTCACAAATGCATACCACGTTTAGGGATATGTATAACTCAGCTATCTATAAACGTTCAGTTTTAGCTGGATTCCTAGGCGATGAAGATAATCTTAATTCGGATAAATCAGGTATTAAACAAATTTCAAATACTGAAGTTAACAACCTAGCTTTTGGCACAATGCTAGATAAAATGAATTCATTAGAAAAAGGTATAACTAAGCTCAGTAATGCTAAAGCTAAAAATGTTGAAGCTAAAGTTAGTACAGTAGGCACTACTGTAAATCAAGTTAAAATGTGTCACCGTTGTTTAGCCCCAGGTCATATAAAACGAAATTGTCGCACTAAGGATGAAAATCTACAGCAAGTCCGACAACGTTGGGGAAAAGTTAAACAAGAAGTAAGATTTTCTTCAAATAAACCCAACAACAAAAACGGTCTTGGAGGAAACCAATATAGGGGAAATAACCGAGCTAAGTGCGGAAATTATTTCTCTGGTTTTGATAATAGTGATTCTGTTCAGTTTAACAAGAAAAATAACCCTTACGCATTTCAGGTTAACACTAGCAATAACGGTAACAATAGTTACAATAACGGACAACAAAATCAAAATAATGGTAATAATAATAGTAGAAATCAAAACCAAAACCAAAATCAAAATCAAAATCAGCAAAGACAAAGTAACTACAACCAAAACCGTGTTCCACAACACGCTACAGACGTAATCGAGAGTAATGACTCATGCCAAAATGGTTATAATCCCAAAACGAGCTAATAGTCTGAATGTTAACAGGGATTCAGAACTAAGCTCACAACGGTCAGAACAGAGCAGTAATGACGATCAAAATCCACACGTCAGCTCAGTTCAGGCTCAAACGCCTGTTACCCAAACTAACGAAGTAAATAGTACTCAATCATTAAAAGTAAAATGTGTTCCATTATTTTCGGAGGACGATGCAAATAATTTCATGCTTAATTTGTACTCAAACGTCGAATGGCACCAGCAAAAACTTGCTTTGCCAGATCGCACGTTAGCCTTACCACGTTTAGCGTCATATTTTGGCAAAATATCATCAAAATATGTTGCGAGATCTATAGATAGTAATAAAAATCTCATAAATTAATTTACAAATGCTTTAAATACAGTTAACGTTAAATACGATTTAACTTATGACTTGTGGCTGCATCGGCAGTTGGAAGAAACAAACGTTGAGGATGAGTAAGTCTGTGTATCCAACGGAGAACAAAGAAAACATGGCGTCACCGTGAAGGAGCGTTCACACGCTCTGCACGCGGGGACCCTAGTGAGTAAAATCGGAAGTACCTTTCCGAAACCAAAGCATGATTGCTAGACCAGTCACCTACATAGTTTCGATTCTCACAGTGCATAACACTAACCATATTTACATCGCATGAACACATGAAAATAGTTTTAGTCTATTATGTTTCAGGATGTAATGTAAAATAAATTTTGAGACGGAAACTCGTAGCTTGTTTTAGAAAAATACTATTATTAGAAAATAAGAAAAAAATATATGTACATATACAAAACAGAATAATACGAAATACGAAAAAATACGTAAACACGTATAAACATAACATACAAAACGTAAATCAATCAATATTTACAACATAGACATAAGCAAATAATAAAACGTAAAATGAACATGAAAAAAAATATAGTATACCACAGAAAATAAAATAACGGCAATTAAAAAGTATTTACAAACATGTTATATGATAATTGCAACAAAATAATATGAAAAAAAATAATATATAAAACCACAGAAAATACGAAACATTGGTTAAATAACATTATTTTGGAACGAAAATAATAAGACATGGAAAATCATAAAATAAAAACGAAATCCACATAACCATGTCGTAACCATAAGTTACAGTAGAAAAATTAAAATTATTGAATGAAAGAAATTCAAGAAAATTGAAATTATTGAATGGATAAAATTTCAGAAAATTAAATTTAGTAATGTTGACTAGAAAAATGGATTTGGAAAAACGTAACTGAAATTAATTGGACGAAAATGTAAGTCTTTACGGTAAATTACGGTTACAAACAAGAAATTTTAGAAGAAAACATATACATGTTGCAAAACAGGGTAAAATCAAAATAAATATTTACAACAACATAAATCCAGGGTAAGTAAGTTAATGAGTATATAAAATAATGTGGCAACATAAATGAAAATAGTAAAGAAATAAAATTAATTAAACATTGAACATTGAATATACATAAAAAACCTGAAATAAAAACATCATAATTAAGTACATATAAAAACATTGTACAATCACAGATTTAGAAGTACAAAATTAAATACTTGGTCATGATAAAATAATAATAAATATGAAAATAAATAGATTATAAACAGGGAAATTTAATTTTGACTAAAATTTAAGATTTCATCTAAAAAGTTAAGCAATTAATAAGAAAAATTTAATTTGGAAGAACTTTCAGAAATCAGTGATTGTAAAAACATGACATTTCCCTTGACCAGTTAAAATCAACTATATACAATATGTATAACCCTGATGTAGCACTCAGGGCCAGAAACATCAAACTCGATGGCACCGCTTACTTGGATAGCAGGCAGTCGACGCGACAACGGCACTAATCGTCGCCGCTGTCGCTATTGGGATCATCTTAAATAAAGAAAATTGAACGACAAAGATTAATTCTTAGTTCATAAAATTATGAATGCATGTGAAATTGACATGTAAATTGATCCAAAATCGCATATAGCGACATATGTTCTTACCTTAATTTCTCTCACGTTCTTAAGAACAATATGGAGGGAAATCACTGTAATTTGTATACGGGACTAAAATGTTCAAGCATATGAATGTTAGCTGGAACATGTTCTTTTCACGGCATAATTGTTATAAATGCATGAAATTTTGTAAGTAATTTAACCACCGCCCTAATCCCCCCCCCTCCCAGTTTAAAGAACTTAATAATTTGTCTAAATTAAAATAAAACGAGCAAAATATCCTATTGTATTAAACTATAGAATTAAAGACCACCATTTAGAGTTCGAACGCGCAGCAGAAATATAATTTTCCTACGCGCAGAGAGCGTAAACTAATTTTAGCGCTTAGTTCGCGCTACTGCACTCGTTGCGGCAAATACTTTATAAACAAGAAATTTGTAAAGATACATTCCCAAATATTTACCGGATTGTTACCGGACATTTAAAATTAATGTTTATATTGTTTAAACTTATAAGTACTATCGAAACTGTACGGTAAACAACTTGTACCAAGAATTTAATATCGCGCCCGGGCGCCGCTGAAAATTTTCAGAACTTGTTTTTTACTCACACTCTAGTTATTCTAGATAGTATGTTATTCTTGAAACGGAAACGGTGCCATATAAATAAATAATAGGCTATATAGGAGTCCAGTTTCATTAATTTAGTTCGGACCACCTAGCCAAGTTAAAACTATTACACAAATAAATAAAACATCAACCCATGGCACGGACTCCCTTTCATGAATAAGAAGGAATTAAATATAAAAACATTTAAGGACATTCATTTCTTAAATTTAATAAAGAAACAAATGCCTTTCAGCCTATGATTATATTAATCAATAGCATTACGTTGTTCATAAATTATACCACATATCAATAAAAAAATTGATTTTATACCATTTCATCTAAATGTAACTTACCAAAAGGCCTAGAATTCATAGAGCCTATATCAGTAAAATTGGAAATAAGTAATTTTACTTCAAAGTAACCTTGTTTTACTTTTGAAAACCATTCATTTAAAGTTAAAACATTTTGAAAAAATATTTGTCGAAAACAACATATCTCTTTGCTCAAGAAGCAATAATGTATTTTCAAATGCATATATCGCATTAGATTTTTTTAGACTCATTACAGTCAATAATTAAGCTTAACACACATAATATTGTGATAATATTTAAATGAGCTTTTGGAAGTTGTTTAAACGGAAATATTTTGCATAAACAAGTGTGGTATATTCATTTCCACTTCCAACAAATTAAGATAGTATATTTCATAACCAATATATGTATGAAATTTGGACTAAAGCTTATATGTAACATCACATGATGAATTTGTTGAAAAGAAAATATCGAATAATAAATAAGAATTTTCTTACCATATTGTCCATTGTGGCATACGGGGCAGTCGTTCCTGCAGGAGCTGGGGCGCCGGCACTGCTGGATGCCGCTGCCGGATGCTCCTGCATCGACAGCGTCCGGTGCGTCCGGGTCTTGAACGTCGGCGATGCGGATAATATCCGGAAGCGGCGGCAACTCCTCCAGCAGGCAGTCGGGAAAAAGCTCAGCCAGGTCGTCGTGCAAATTGTAGATCGGCAGGAAAACCTTCTGCTGACGGTCGGGAAAAAGCTCAGCCAGGTCATCGTGCAAATTGTAGATCGGCAGGAAAAGCCTCTGCTGAAGGTCGGTCTCTTCATATTGCGCCAGAGCCCGGTGCAAATTTTGTTGCATGAAGAAGACGTTCTCGGCGTTGACCGCCCGCCAAAAAAAAAGCAGTAAACCCTTCAGGTCCTTGAGAAAGCGGCGGAAATGTCACATAACGGCAATGTAGGCATTGCCTTGCCGTTATGGGGCTGCAGGTCAAATAATGCGAACTTAATCGGAGTTGCTGAGTTCATGAAGATTCTTCTAGCGGAGCACCATCCACCAGCACATTTTGTCCAGCGTTATCCAATATCAGCTCCATAAAAAAGAGGCGTAACATGTAGTCAAGAGGGTCCTCGTCAGGCAACATCGGCAAATACGGTGTCTCCTCTACGGACCAATGAGGGCTTTCGTGAAACAAAGCAGGTGTCCTTTCTCAGTATTGATAATGGTCCAAACAGGCACCAAATATCAATAAATTAAGTAACAGAAGTCGCAGGAAGTCCTTCATATGGCGCGGCATATTAGCCGCCACGCTCCTCTCCTGTAGATTCTGTAGTATAAGGAAACGCAATAATTTCTAAAAGTCATGTTTGTTGGCGGAAACTTAACCGTTAGTTTCGACCTGAACATGGTAGTCAAAATGGGTTAACACACACATATACATTAACAAGGTTCTTAAAATGCTATGATAGACGGCTGTCTGTATTGGTCAGTTTGAACTGTCACGTAGTATTCTAAAGGGAAAACAGACAAACATGAATACAATTGTTTCTTAAAAATCCTACGATTGACGGCTTTCCGCACTGGATAGTCTGAACTGTCTCGTAGTACTCAAAAGGGTGAAACAAATACAAGTAAATAATAATATACTTTACACACCACATCAAATGCACCGCATATATGATGAGTTTCAGTACTCGTTATGTAGGTTTGAAAATGAAACTTAGAGTCAAATACAGACACCTATAAATATAATAGATATAATAAATATAATACTACCAAAACCTCAGAGTATGTGAAGATAAAATGAACATTAAGTACGCAATGGGTACACCGTCAATTTTTTTATTGGGAATAACAGTAATTTGACACTTAAAATGACGGGTTAAGCAAAGGCAACTTAACGGGGAAATAATACGGGAATCCTGTCCCCTCCCTATCATAATGCTTATTTGTTACCATGTAGCATGAATGTTTAGCATATGTATTTGAAAAAGCATGCTAGAACTGACTTTGATTACTTGGTCACCAGTTTGACTCCCAGCACGGGACCAAACAAGTGATAGTATAGTCGGAAACATACAAGTTTTCCGGGCGACTCATGAATGTAGCATGCATAAGATATTTTATTTTATGAAGACTGTGTATTCCGATGAAATCTTGTTGCCATTGGTACTACCGAAAATAATAATGATTAAATTTGACAATGTCAAATAGTACTATTCGAATCGAACCATGTACGTTCCATTTGATTGATAATCATTTATTTGGCTATATAAGAGCAAATTACAGTCACATTTGGATATGAAGTGACTTTTCTTCAATATGTGAAGAGGCAAGAAACAAGATTTCAAAAGGAAAAAACTGAAAGTTGAAAAAACATAGCCAGTAACGCTTGTGTTTTCTTTCATTCCCCCAGCCAGAGCAAAACTAGGCCAAACGGTTGGAGGCATATTTACAGAGGGTAGAGAAACTACTCAGCCTTGAACGACCTTGGCCGGACCATGGCCAACTCGAGGCCAAAAGTGCAACACTATGGAGAAAGTGCCACGCCTCCCCTCCTTTGAAAGAGAGGAAAACAAACCCATGTGGCCACCGACACTAGAGAAAGAATGAAATATGATTTAATTAAGGTCACCAGCATCAAAAGTGATTTAATTAAACTTTTGGGTTCAGTTACATGGAGATTGCGCTCTCGAGCCATGCATGCAATTTAAGCCATACATTATTTTATTCCAATACCACCCAGAATAGTATTGCTCAATTACTGAGACAATTTAGTCTTGCTGTACATAATTATTGCTCTGATTTCTGTGAAGGTTGTTTTTTTTTACCTCAAACAAGGTGCGTTTTCCCTAGTCACACGACAATTAATTATTTTGGGCCAGTCGGTAAATGCGAAATTCTTGCTTAATTATGTAAAACAGTTTCCGTTATTAATTAGCTGGGTTTGGAAGCTAAAATAAGGAACCACTAAAAAGATACCATGATTTTAGTCTAAACAGGAATTATGTAAGGAATTAATTAATGGCTTAATTAGTATTTATAACAGAAACAACAAAACTAATTGATTAAATACATATTTGCTTAATATCATACATTTATTAAATGCATGAGCCGAATACTTATTCGGAAAGATCAAATAGACTCCAGATAAGTAAATATACTTAGGAGTCGTTCTTCAAAGACGACCGAGAGGCGGCAAGATCATTGTAACCAGACCAGTGTAATTACACCTATTGTTAGAGTTAAAAAGAAAGGCATTACCAATTGATAATATTTACGACATTTCGTAGAATCTTAAATGACTTTCTAGAAGTAGATTTAATTACGGTAAGATCATCGCTCATGATTGATCACTTCGAAGAATAACTATAAAACACTCCCACACAGGATAGTTAATTATATCGGCAGATAACTTCAAAGTGCCGACTACGGGGAACATCCAAAATTCCCGAATGCAACAATAGAATGATTGACATGCGTAGAAGTCCCATTTGGTGATAAGGGCCCAAGCTGTCAGAGTGTTACTATATTTAGCATTTCAATAATAAATCAATATTACAATGGATCGATCATAGCCGATAACGCTGCAGTATTTAAACCGAACCTCGGAATGCATGATATCAGTCGATCATCAGCCGCTCAACAGTTGCTTAACTAGTCTACGCTAGTCAAATGCTGGAGGTCCCGATTCTGAAGTATGCCAGGCCAGACGCTGTGCCGTATTTTGGACGGAGCCTCACCGCTGGGCTAGAGCCATGTGCTGCCAACTTCACTCGCGCTTCTATCAAAGAGCTAAGTATTTCAATACGATAGCAATAGCTATGATTGTTTAAGATTTACTAGTAACAATACTACGCTACTAAATTCACCCGAGACTTCTTGATTATTTAAGAGAATATAATAATGATTTAGTTTTCCGCTTGACTTAATCAGTAATGCCATTCGTTCAACTCATTGCCGAATAACTGAAATCGATTCATTTAATCATAACAATCTGTCACTGATATAATTGACCATATTGTGGGGTACGCCGGAGCGCCGATTAAAGGCCCAGTATTAGATGAACGAATACTTATTATTTAGCCTACCTATTTAGTGCATAATTAGTGTTTATTACAATTCATTACCCTTAATGCTATCCTGATAATAATGTTTATTCTGGTCAATTGGTCACTGGAATAGAACATTACAAATAGGTGAGGTTCCTGTGCATCAAAAGGCCCATATTTTTTTTATATTAGTTAATGATAAAAATTAGTGGTGCAATGAAAGGAAATTAAGTAAGGGAAATAAAAAAGGGAATATTTGTTTGGCACAGGGAAAAAAAAGGAAATTTTATCTTCACTCGGGGAAATTCTGTAAGTGAGAAGTGGAAGCGCTGATTCACATAGTTTTTTCACCAAGAAAATATTAAGCTGTGTTACTAACAATGACTTTTATGTTGTCAGGTGACCAAATGTAAGGAATTAATTAATGGCTTAATTAGTATTCATAACAGAAACAATACAACTAAGTGATTAGATACATATATGCATATTGTCATACATTTATTAAATGCATGAGCCGAATATTTATTCGGATAGATCAAATAGACTCCAGATAAATAAATATGAGTCCTTCTTCAAAGACGACCGAGAGGCGGCAAGATCATCGTAACCAGACCAGTGTAATTACACCTATTGTTAGGGTTTAAAGGATGCCATTACCAGTTGATAATATTTACGACATTTCGTAGAAGCTTAAATGACTTTCTAGAAGTAGATTTAATTACGATAAGATCGTCGTTCATGGTTGATCACTTCGATGAATAACCATGAAACACTCCCACATGGGATAGTTAATTATATCGGCAGATAGCTTCAAATTGCCGACTACGGGGAACATTTAAAATCCCCGAATGCAACAATAGAATGATTGACGTGCGTAGAGGTCCCATTTGGTGATAAGGGCCCAAGCTATCAGGATGTTACTATATTTAGCCTTTCAATAATAAATCAATACTACAATGGATCGATCATGGCCGATAATGCTACAGTATTTAAACCGAACCTCGGAATGCATGATATCAGTCGATCATCAGCCACTCAACAGTTGCTTAACTAGTCTACGCCAGTCAAATTCCGGAGGTCCTGATTCTGAAAGTATGCCAGGCCAGACTCCAAGCCGTATCTTGAACGGAGCCTCACCGCTGGGCTAGAGCTGTGTGCTGCTAGCTTCACTCACGCTTCTGTTATAGAGCTAAGTATTTCAATACGATAGTAATAGCTATGATTGTTTAAGATTAACTAGTAACAATCAATACTACGCTACTAAATTAAGCCGAGAGTTACTTAATTATTTAAGCGAATATAATAATGATTTAGTTTTCCGCTCGACTTAATCAGTAAATCCATTCGTTCGACTCATTGCCGAATAACTGTAATCGATACATTAAATCATAACAATCTATCACTGATTTAATTGACCATATTGTGGGGTCAATATTGTGTACACCGGAGTGTCGATTAAAGGCCCAGTATTAAATGAATGATTGCTTATTATTTAGCCTACCTATTTAGTGCATAATTAGTGTTTTATACAATTGTTTGCCCTTATGCTATCCTGATAATAATGTTTGTTCTGGTCAATTGGTCACTGGAATAGAACATTACACAAAGTCTCTCGATCAAACAAGTTTCAGCCTTATCTGTCGCATTGTTATTTATCCTCAGAGGGCTGAAAACAGCCAAACTGCCTTTGCTGTAAAGACGCAACGTGTCTAGTAGCCGCCATACTTATATATATTTTATCTGGATAGGTGGTATCGTTTATCATCTTGGCGGGCGACACACTAGCGTGTGTCTTCATCTACCCCAAAACAAAACTTGTTAAGGATTCCCGCCAAGCTTTTCGGCCGTGTGAAGTCGTGATATCAAACGCTAAGCTCTTTCGCCAAGATAATCCCACCGAGTAATAGTTCGAAGGTTAAATGAAATATATGAAAATTGCTTACTGCGCAATTTTCAATTATTTCATTCAACGTTTGAAGTATTAGTAAGTGGGATTAGCTTGGCGAAAGAGCTTGGCGTTTGATATCACGACTTCACATGGCCGAAAAGCTTGGTGGGAATCCTTAACAAGTTTTGTTTTGGGGTAGATATTTTTGGTCCAAATTGATGAAATCCATTTTTTTTTTAGCAATTACTGAGATAGAAACACCAATCTAGTTTTCTGGTCCATTTCCTTTTTTTTTTTGGTGGCTTTCGTTACATTTTGAGGACAGCAGTCATCTTTTTTATATAACAGCATTTCATGTTAGTAATGAAGACGAATGGATTTATTTAATGTTCAGTTTGGCATTGTTGCATAATAACAATGTTTAAAATAGGGATCAACCGAGTCTGGATATACCCAGATCCGGCGCCGGATAATGCGGTATCCGGCGAGATCCGGATCCGGCAATTATATTGAGCCGGATACCGGTTGCAACACAACCAAAACAGTGTAGCCGTAAACATGTTGCTTGCCTCGGTAAAATAAATCGTAGTAAAATAACTAAGCAATCTAGGGGTATATAAAATTGCAGACGTAATAATTACAGTGTAAATTATTGCACAAAAATATGCTTGGGACAATCGTATTAGGTTTTCATAACTTTAAAAAAAAAAGTTGAAGTTCGACTATGTAAATCCGCTTTACGAAAATATTCACCTTCCGTTGCAGTATATGGGAGACCTTGAAATGATAACGTCCTCTGGCTATTCTTCCATTACAGCATTGTTTACGGCTTCCGACATCTTTTTTTTAAAGTTTTTAATACCGTATAAGTAGTTTAAAGTTGTTTTATTTCCTAATTTATATTCACTATCATTGAATGCAATCCCTTTACGGCATCCATTGCGCTCCCACTCCCAGCCGGCTGTCCACCAAGAGCAAGCCAAGAGACGCGCACCTGCAAGCTCCAATGGTTGTGACCTTGACTCGCTTCGCGTGACGTTACTTGTGACTGGCCACTGCTGCGATGAGTGATCATGTGCTATACACGTGCCAATCGGGGAATCCCGTCCCAGCTTTCCAACGCGACCAAGATGGCGGCCGTTCGTTTCATTGTTGTGTTACGACAGCTTGAACCAAGGGCTAGTTTTAGCAAACAAAAGCAATTTCACATAAATTTTGACGACACGGCCAACAACAATATCAGTTGAGGTAATTAAAAGATGATATTAAATAAAATAAAATAAATCCAAAATACGCGTACCAAAGTACCTACTTCAGTCGGAATTACACCTCTGTTGTATGCAATGGCGGTTTTTCTTTCCACGCGGGACTTTCAATCCAGGGTGCGTCGGTAGTTTTAGAAACGGTTTTGAAGTGATGATCAATCGTGGTTTGGATGCCAAGGGGTTAAATTCGAAAAGTAAGACGGTTTAATGACGACATTAACAACAAGCAAAAAATAATAGCATGATAAACAAAAGATGACTTCCATGTTGCAAGAGTCAAGACAGTTTTGTTCATATAATAAATACAGCTTTTTTTATGTTGGTTTCGTTCCTTTTTTTTTTTTTTTTGCTCTTGTACTTTTATTTTGCTTTTGGTCTTTGTTATACTGTGTGTAATACAAAACGGAACGAAAGCAATTTAAAAGGGAATGATAGCAAAAAAAAGGAACGAAACCAACGTAAAAAAAAAGCTGTAAGCAAAAGACCTTTTGTGATTTTGATTTTTTTTTAATGCAACCAAAATTCAATAATTTTAATGTAAAATAAATGCATAGACTACATACTGGTTTCACATATATTCACAAATAAATAAGTTATTTTTTGAAATAATAATATAACATTTTCGCATCTAAAGTGCACAGGACAGAGAAGGACACCAAAGTGTCACTAACACCCAGCCTGAATTAACAAAAAGGTGAAAAGACCTGGTGGCTAACGGCATATGACAGGTTCAAAAACGGGTTTAAAAAAAAGCAGAATCTACCAGAGTATGGTATTGTCAGACCGACCGTCTTAAAAATGTGTGAAGGTTACATTGTTTAAGTTTAGCTTTAAAAACAGCAGGTGAGGATGCCTCAATAACATCACCAGGTATAGAGTTCCAAACAGCTACCACGCGATTAGCAAAGAAAAACTTTCTACAATCACGCCTTGCCCGAGCAAAAAGCAGCTTTTTTGAGTGGCCACGTGTTCGGTCACCTTCACGCAAGGTAAAAAAAAACATTCAGCTGGGAAATCAACGTGACCACACAGGATTTGGAAAGTTAAAGTCAAGTCAGCCACAAGACGGCGATATTCCAATGATTCCAGCTTAAGGACTGTCAAACATTCAGCGTAGCATTTATTTTTCATCCCAAACAAGTATTTGGTGAAATTTCGCTGAACAGATTCAACATTATCAATATCTCCCAATAAATGAGAAATCCTTCAACTAAATAAATGTTTGTTGATTGATTAACCTAACGAGTGCTTTGTTTGACTGTTTAAAAAAAATTTGCAGAATTTGCCAACATTGCGAAAACAGTTCTGTAGCCTACATGCAATTACACTATACTGGTACTCTTAATAGCGTAAGACTTCTAAGTGTTTAATGTAAGAAAGTAACGTGAAACAAAGCGAGAATTAACACCATAGCTGCAATTTATAAAGGGAAAAAAGTAAACAACTTTATTTCGTTTTTGTGTGTGAATTACCCGGTATCCGGTACCGACCCGGATCCGGCACCTAGATCTGGAACCGGTCCGGCTCTAACATTAAATTATCCGGAACCGACCTGGATCCGGTAAAACGGTATCCGGTCTGTCCAAAGTTTAAAACAATGTAAAACAATCAATTTGATCGTTTGGACCTCCCTAACCCTTGAACCACTTGACCAATTAGAAAAGTCCATATGAAAAGAGCACATCACCGTAGCAACACCTATAAAATGAGCTAAAAACCAGCTTTATTCACCGCATGGAAAAAAAAAGCGTTGCTAATTGCCAGTAGCCAGTAGTAAGTAATTAGGCAAATATCAACGTTATTCACGTCGTTTTTTCAACAAGAAAACGGTAAACTGTGTCCTTAATAGTGACTTTTATGTTGTCAGGTGACCAAAGTCTACCGATTAAACAAGTTTCAACCTTTTCTGTCGCATAGTTATTTATCCTCAGATGGCTGAAAACAACCAAACTACCTTTGCTGTAAAGACGCAACGTGTCTAGTGGTCGCTATGCTCATCATACATATATTATCTGGATGTTATCGTTTAATCTTGGTGGGCGACACACTAGCTTGTGTCTTGATTAGGCAAATATCAACATTATTCAGGTCGTTTTTTCAACAAGAAAACGGTAAGCTGTGTCCTTAATAGTGACTATGATGTTTTCAGGGGACCAAAATCTCCCGACTAAAACAAGTTTCAGCCTTTTCTGTCGCATAGTTATTTATCCTCAGATTGCTGAAAACAGCCAAACTACCTTTGCTATAAAGACACGACGTGTCTACACATATACATATACATATTATCTGGATGTTATCGTTTTATCACTAGCGTGTGTCTTGATTAGAGTTCGTTTACGCACGAGAATTTCAGAAAATTGGACAGGCGGCGGAGGGGTTAGCAATGCTGCAACGTGTTACAATGGGGGCAACAATAGGCGAGGCGCACAAGATCTGATTATAGCTCACTGGAACAAGATCCAGCGGTCTGGTGTGTGTTAGGTTTAGTATTAGGTTTAAGTTAGATTTAGTATTAGATTGAGCGTGTGACATAGGGTCCGTAGGCTCTAGTAGTGTGAAAAAGATTCAACGATGCTCAGGCGCGGTGAAAATAACATTGTTTTGTATCTTCTACAGCCCCAGTAAATAAATTAAATCGTCTTTTAGCTCATTGTCGAGAACCAAAATGAAATGGTCTTGGTTTTCTCTTAAATCTTTCAGTTTTAAACCATAGGGTGCGAAGTCGTCAATTTTGAGGCAAATTGGGCGGTCGACAAGACTGAATGACTTATTTTCTTCTCTAATGCGGTCTTCGGGAAGCCAGTTGAAATGTTTCCATGATTGTTTGCCATGTTGAATGCTCTCCCAGTATATGGAGATCTGTTGTTGCATGCGCAGGGTCAGCGCCCTGTTGCGAAGCTGAGAGCCATAGCGTTATTTATTGTGAAGACGGGAATAGTTGTGTAGTGTTCCCCCTCTCCTCCCCCCTCCCCTTTATCATTGCCCCTTTTGCGAGTGGTGTTGCTGGTTTGGTTCCCTCTGGAACTTTCCCTAGATGGGGAAGAGAAGGAGCAGGGCAGCCAGTGCGGCTATTTGGCCCATCGACGGATGAGACCCACCGGGACTTTCCCTAAATGGGAGAGAGAAGGTGGGCCCAGTGCGGCGTTGTGCGGCTTAGTGCAATGGTGCATGTGTGACTGAACACGCAGTGCATTGTGAATTGTGTAGTTGTTATGGTTCTTTGATGGTTTAGAGTTGTCGGGGTGATTGCTATGTTGTAACGGTTCTGTGAGTGTTCTGGTGAGTAGCGTAATCCTCTTTATGTTTTGAGGCGCATAGCGATAGGCTGAGGCCTCAATAAAATTGCATTGCATCTGCCTGCAACAATACAAACTCAACTACCAATCGAGCTGAAACATACTAAATCTTCTAGAAATACGCTAGTGTGTTGCCATCAAATAATAAACTTGGCCCAAAGCTTGAACAGAAAAACGCATTTCTAATGTTCCGTTTTTTCGCCACAAAATTGGGTCGACTCGTAGACATACCATACACACGATAGACCAAACCGTACCAATTACAATAAAAAGGAAGCGAAAAAAGCCAATAAATTAACTGAACAAAAAACGGCTTCGCTGTTTAGAAAAAAAAAGGCTTGTATCCCCCTACTCACAGCCGTGAAGGTAATTAAAACGGATTAGAGTTCACTCCAACGCAACGAACTATAATGTGAACTCCAATTCCAGGGAACAAGTGGAAAAAAGCTGCCTTACCTAGAAGTCTACTTGTTTCACATATTATAAATACCCACAAAATACACATACAGCCACTCACACCACACACACTTAAAATATAAAACAACAAACACAAATATAAAAAAAAGCCAATATAACACAAAAATTAAGCGCACACAAACATACACGTCCATATGCACACACACACAAACATTAAACATTTCAAACACAAACTGCATTCGCTTTCTGACATAACCATTGAGTAAAAACGGTCCTTCCCTTCTTCCCTTCTTCCCTGGAATTGGAGTTCAAATTATAGTTCGTTGCGTTGGAGTGAACTCTAATTCGTTTTTATTCGTGCACCTTCATGGCTTTGAGTATGAGGATACGAGCTCTTAATGTTTTTTTTTCTAAACGGCAAAGCCGTTTTTTGTTCAGTTAATTGTAGGACAACTTGCTGACTGGATTAAGAATTGGCTGTTTGATAGAGAAATTTCTGTTGTTCTCAACAATTTTCAATCAATTTTGGGTAAAGTGACTAGTGGGGTCGCAAGGTTCAGTCGGGCCCCTTCTATTTTCTATGTATATTCAAGATTTTTGTAAATCTGAGCACTTGCCCCAGTTGCCTATTTTGCAGATTATACTAAAGCATCCTTTCCTCTTAACAATTCGAATGACTGTATCATGGCTCAAATTTAGTTTCACAGGCACTTGACTGGAGTCACACTTGGCAATTGCCTGTTAATGCGGATAAGGTTTACATTGTACACATTGGGTTTGCTAACTCGGTGAAAGATTATGTTCTGGGCCATACACCTATTTGCTCTTCTACTAATATTAGAGATTTAGGTATTGTTATTGATGAGCAACTCAACTGTCTTTCTGACATAACCATTGATCAAAAACAGTCTTTGTTCCCTGGTACTGGAGTTCAAATTATAGTTCGTTGCGTTCGAGTGAACACTAATCCGTTTTTATTCGTGTACCTTCACGGCTGCGAGCATGGGGATACGAGCTCTAATGTATATTTCTAAAGACGAAGCCGGTTTTTGCTCAGTTAATACTATTGTTAGTAGATGTAGATCTGTGTACCTGTTGCTCTTTAAGTAACTAATTAAGCCCATTCTTGAATATGGGGTCCATTTTGGGAACCCTTATTTATCAAGGATAAAAAAATAAACTATTAAAAAATACAGAGTCACTAAATGTATTTCTAATCTGGGACACCTATCCTACGCCAAAACACTCTTACCGATTTCACATGTAAGAAATAAAGCGTGCAGTGCCGCTCCGAACCGTGCATTTTGATTTCACAGGTAATAAATAAACCGACCGTGGCCGAACGTGGCCGTGATTTTGCGCTCCAGCTTGGCCACGTTTCAAAACGTGGCCGGCGCGGTTCGGCACAGGACGGAGCGGAGCGGTTCGCTTTAATTATTACATGTGAAATCTGATGCATGCCGTGCCGCGTTGCATGGAAGTGACGAACGGTCTGCGACCCCATAATGCAACGCGCTGTTTGCCCCCAAAACAATCTGACGATCTGATCAGAGCAAACTACGACTAATTAACAAAGCTTTAAGCTTTAAGTGTTTGACTACCAAATTAAGAAAGCGTCGACAAACGTTTATGTAATGTTCTATTTCAGTGACCATTTGACTAGAATAAACATTATCGTCTAGGATGGTATAAGGGCAAACAATTGTGTAAAACACTAATCAAGAATAAAATAGGTAGGCTAAATAATAAGCAAACATCCAATTATACTGGGCCTTTAATCAACACTCCGCAGTACACAATATTGACCCCAGATATGGCCAATTAAATCAATGACAGATTGTTATGATTTGATTGTATGGTTACAATTATCGGCAATGAGTCGAACGAATGGCATTATGAATTAAGTCGAGCGGTAAACCTAAGCATTATGCTATTCT
This sequence comes from Lithobius niger, assembly GCA_023313725.1. NCBI lineage: Eukaryota > Metazoa > Arthropoda > Chilopoda > Lithobiomorpha > Lithobiidae > Lithobius > Lithobius niger. Next base: position 40,649 of record JAHWFP010256954.1, read on the forward strand.
CTATATTAATTAAAGGAAACTCGGGTTAATTTAGTAGCGTACGGATTGGTACTAGTTAAGCATAACCAACATTAACTATTGCTAATCAATCAGAGTACTTAGCTCTATGATAGAAGCTAAAGTGCGTCCATGGGACCACGGATCGGCTGGGTGGCAAAGCCCCGTCACTAGCCCGGCAAGGAAATCTGCCTGGCGTACTTCTGGATTGCGGCCTTCGGAATTTGACTAGTTAGCGACTGTTAGGCTGCTGGTGATCGGATGATATCACGCATTCCGAGGTTCGGTTTAAATACTGTGGCGTTATCGGCCATGATCAATCCATTGTAGTATTGATTTATTACCGAAATGCTAAATATAGTAACATTTGGACAGCTTGGGCCCTTATCATCAATTGGGACCTCTCCGCCTGCCAATCATTCTATTGTTGCGTTAGGGTTCATTAATTGTTCTCCGTACGCGGCGCTTTGAAGGTATATGCCGCCATCCCGTGTGGGAGGGACTTATTGTTATTCCACGAAGTGATCGATCATGAGCGACGATCTTATCGTAATTAAATCTAGTTCTAGAAAGTCATTTAGGTTCTACGAAATTGTCGTAAATAATGTCAGCTGGTAATGCCATGCTTTAAACTCTAACAATAGGTGTAATTACACTTGTTCAGTCTCAAATGATCTTGCCGCCTCTCGGTCGTCTTTGAAGAAGGACTCCCAATTATAATTGCTATCTGGAGTCGTTTTGATCGATCCGAATAAATATTTGGCTCATGCATTTAATAAATGTATGATATTATGCAATTATGCATTCAATTAATTAATTGTATTGTTTCTGTTATGAATATTAATTAAGCCATTATTAATTTCCCTACATAATCCCTGTTCATTCTAAAATCATGGTACCTTTTTAGTGGTTCCTTATTTTAGCTTCCAAACCCAGTTCATTTATAACAGAAACTGCTTTACATAATTAAGCAAGAATTTCGTATTTACCGGCGACCCAAAGTTAATTGCCGTGTGACTAGGAAAAACGCACCTTTCTTTGAGGTAAAAAAAACAACCTTCACAGAAATCAGGGCAATAATTATGTACAGCAAGATTAAATTGCTTCATTAATTAAGCAATACTATTCTGGGTGGAATTGAAATAAATACTGTATGGCTTAAGTGCATGCAAGACTCGAGAGCGCATTCTCCATGTGACTGAACTCAAATTTAATAAAATCAACTTTGTTGCTGATGATCTGAAATAAAATATATTTCGTTTTCCTTGGGCTGGCCACATGGGTTTGTTTATCCCTCTCACTTTCAACGAGGGAGGCGTGGCACTTTCCCATATCGTGTTGTGCTCTTACTTTTGACCTCGAGTAGACCACTGGTCCGGCCAAGGTCGTTCAAGGCTGAGTGGGTTTTCTCTACCCTCGGTAATTACGTTGCCAACCATTTGGCCTACTTTTCTGCTCTAGCTATGGGAGTGAAAGAAAACACAACGTGACTTTGATTTGCTCTCGTGGGCAAATAAATAAAACCAAAAGGTATGGAATATCCATGGTTCGATTCGAACAGTACTATTTGACATTGTCAAATTTAAATATTGTCCTGTAGTACCAATAGCAACGAGATTTCATCGGAATACACAGTCTCAAAATAAATACCATATGCATGCTACATACATGAGTCGCCCAGAAACTTGTATGTTTCTGAATATAGCACGTGTTTGGTCTCGTATTGGGACTCAAACTGGCGATCAAATTATCAAAATCGGTTTTATCATGCTTTTTACTTATTTAGTAAAATTTCCATGCTACATAGTAACAAAATAAGCATTTGAACAAGGGAGAGGACAGGATACCTGTTTTATTTACCCCGTTAAGTCGTATTCGCTTAACCCCTTAATGAAAGTGTCATTTAATGCTATTCCCAATGAAAATTTTCACGATTGTGTGCTTATTGGTACTTAATATTTAAATTATTTTCCACATACTCCACGATTAGGTGGTATTATGTTAGTGTCTGCATTTTGACTCTACGTTTCATTGATTCGAAACAGCATAGCGAGTACTGCAACTCATTCATACATGCGGCTCGATTGATGTGGTGTGTAAAATATTTTATGTGTTTATTTGTATTTGTTTCACCCATTTTGACTACTACGAGACAGTTTAGACTAACCCGTGGGGAAAGCCGTCAATCGTAGCTTATTAAGAAACATGTGTATTCATGTTTATCTGTTTTCCCTTTTGACCACCAAGCGACAGTTCAAACCGACCAATACGGAAAGCCGTCTATCATGGCATTTTAAGAACCTTGTTCATGTATATGCGTGTCAACCCATTTTGACTACATGCTCAGGTCGAACCTAACGGTTAAGGTTTTAGAAATTATTGTGTTTCCTCTCAATAAATATGTTATACTACAGGATGTGATCAGTACAATTCTCGACCCTGATGTCGTGCGATGCTCTAGCGACTCGTATTCGTTACCAGAGTGCTTGTTATAGAGTGATTTGTCTGTAAGGCAATTACCTTGAAAACGAGTTCTTTTGCCTGGAAAAGAACCGTTTTATGCCATGTGCTACCTACATTGGTCCTCCTGACCAATACACAGGCGTATTTAGAAGACTGGAATTCTAAAATTCCAGAAGCCTACGATTTAAATTTTAAATCAAATCGCAGCAATCATATAACATTTCTCTTTTTTTTTTCATTTATGCTGCTTTATTATATTTTTTTTTCTAATTCAAGTTTGCACTAATCTGCCATGACCATGACCATGCGAATGCAAACTGTTTAACTTAGAAAAATCCAAGGCACCCGTGAAATTCCCGGTATCTAAGAGTTGCATGGCAAGCTGTTTAACTTAGAATGTGCATGACATGCGGAAAAAATTTTTTCCGGTATCTAAGAGTTGTATTTACAAACTGTTTAACTTAGAAATAGCACGGCATCCGTAACATACGGGTATCTAAGCGTTGCGAACGCAAGCTGTTTAACTTAGAAGTTGCGCGGCATCCGTAAAATTTTTTCCTGAAAACCTAAGCGTTGCATGGCAAACTGTTTAACTTAGATTAATGCATGCTTCCGTAAAATCAGCGGTGACTAAGCGTTGCATGGCAAACTGTTTAACTTAGCATATGCCTGCTTACTTTAATTTTGAATCTCTTGTTCAGAGCGATGTTGCATCGCTTATAAGGTGACTAGCACCGGAAGTCAAAACAAACTACATTTTTTTTTCAATTAATGGGACGGATTCTGTCGGACTTCCATGTCATTGAGTGACGGTGTAACTACAGTACTGGTTACCCTGGGCAAATCAATAATACGAGTTGGCCAGACTCCATCATTGATCTGCTAGGTTATAAGTCAGCACTTACAACACTAAGTTCACATGCGGTTGTTGCCAACCAGGAAACAGTAGCTTCCAGCATGCGGTATATCTTTCAAGGTGTTCACTACAACCTAAATAAACGTGTGTAATCTGTCCCTTAGGAACTTACATGTGAGGCACTTCGAACTTAGTGTAACCGTCAAGTTGAAGTTACGTCTGGATTCCAGATCTTAAGCGTACCTCACTTCTAATCAAGTTGGATTCACATAGCGAATCATTTTGCGTAATTAACGTAAATTGCGCTTTGCCATAGGTAGCAGCAGTGTGTTTACACGTTAGCATCTTTACAATTTGTAAAAGGAATGGTTTACTAGAGTGATAACTTTACCATGGGTAACAGGAATATTTTCCAAAGTGACAAGCTTCACCATAGGCAATAGCAATGTGGTTTTTTATTTTTTTTTCTTTGAATTAAATAAGTTTTGCACTAAGCAACAGGAATGTTTTCCCAGTTAACTGAGCTTTACAATGAGTAAAAGAATGTTTTCCAAGTTAACTGAGCTTTACAATGAGTAAAAGGAATGTTTTTCAATTTAACTGAGCTTTACAATGAGTAAAAGGAATGTTTTCCAAGTTAACT